>JABFQM010000910.1:0-26791 GCA_022816865.1 Zelostemma sp. ZL-2020
ATATCTAAATGTTTCGAGGTGAATTTTCGAAATTATATTCAACGGGGAATTCGGAGCTTGGGAAATGTAACCGAAACCTTCGAAAACTTGAATCGTCGTCCCTCTTTGCGCTGGAAAAACATCGCGCGATAAATAAAAGAGACGCGGCGTAAAAAAATGTCGTCGCGAAATTACAGTGTTTACCGATGGCCATAAATAAGCAGGGATGAGTACCGCAAGTTTGCGCCATATTAGAATGTGTAATTACATCTGGGCATGTAAACACGACGTCACAGCGAAATCCTTCGACTAATGCGAATTCGGATCGATGCAAATTATTAAGTTTCGAGAGGGTTTAATGTTATTTGATGCCGCTCAAATCAATCCGACATCGCGGAATTTGCTCAATCAATTTCTGCGATGTTCAAACAAAAGTAAATTGCCCTTCCCAACATTACAGAAGTACGCGGTTTGAAAATAGAAAACTGCTTTTTCCCGCTCGACATGCCGGAAGCTCACCGCTGGAATCGAATGAAAAGCTAAAAGCCAACATTTCTCGAATATTCCGTTTTCATGTAAATCGAATCGAGTCGAACCAAAAACCGAAAATGCGGACACGTGTCTCGAATTGAGCGACGCGAATTAGCGTCGAAATTCTCGTCGACCGCGGAAATCCCCGTATTTCAGTGCGCGTCGTGTTCTGCGGCGCGACAAAGTAATTCTCATGAGAGATTTTCTCGTAAAGGAGAACCACTTACGGCCATAGATATTGATAGTCACGATACAGCGCCAAACTTTTTGTCTCTCCCTCGTTGCACGCGCGCACGCACACAAGCGCGCAAACAAATAGGAAGGGTGAAATGTGCGGCGGAGCATGGCAGGTTTCGTTCCGTCTCGAATATCAAAAACAATTCGAGCCCTGGGCGAATCTCTGATCAGAGAAGGGTCGATGATTTGGTATCCGCGTAGGGCAGAAAAGTACATGCGAATTCCCATGAATTCTAGATTGCAGGAGGCGAAAGAGAAACAAGAGTGGCGGGGTGGCGCGAAATGATAGACGGCATAAAATCCGTCGTAATGTTGCCCGGGATGCGCGTCTATCCAATCTCCCTCGTGCCTTCTCACATTTCACCAGCGATTCCTTTTCTGTTTCGCGACTTAATTTTTTTCCGCGCGAGAACGGCCAACGAAATAAATGGCATACCGAGCCAAAACTTTATCCTCCTCCCAATGGCCCCTTAAATAATGCCTTTACTTTACTCGGACTTTTCCCCCCCTTTTTTTATTCCCTTTATCTTGCGCCGTCGTTGAACTTTGGTGCGTCGAGTTTAATTACCCTGGCAAAGTGCCGGGCGAGAAGTGCGGCTTAAGTAAGGGCATTATTAGTTGTTGAAAAGTGCAAGTGTGCCGTAATTCCCTTGGGTTCGTGCAGAGAATTCTTTCCGGAATGCTGATTCCCGATTCCGCAATACTTGCGAGATTTTCCCTGGTCGATTCGAGACACCGAATTTCTCTTTGACATTAATCGACCGGGGGGAAAGTTTGCTCGCGTACAAACGATGATTTGTATATTCCGTTGGTAAAAATGGTTCGGATGCAATACGCGAAAGGCGAAAATTACGATAGTTTCGGCCGAGTTGTACGGCCGGAAATTATTATGCCGAGCGGAAATGTAAATCCAGAAAAATGCCAAAACAGCCGATAAATATTTAAATTTTCTCCTCCTACGGCACGCCGAATGCATCGTCGCCCTCGTATTTAAAAATATCCCACAAGCCAAGGATTTCTAAAGAATTTTTTCATGCGCTTTCGGCGCTCGCATGCAAATACTCCGCGATCTCGTTGCGATATTTATTTTTGACAGTTAAGACTATTGTTGCGAGTTCATTTTCGCGTTTAATCCTCTTGAAATTTAACGCAATTGGACGATTCAAATGCAAATAGGCGTTTAGCGCGCGTCATAAAGATGTTTTTATGACGGCTTTAATGTACGGACGAGAAAACGAAAGCGCCTGATTAAGCGACGCACGTCGCTCGGCAGTATATTTGGAAATTCAGCGAGATTACCGCAGCGGGTTTACGGAAGAGACGGAGGGAGAGCGAGAAAGAGAGAACCCTTTGACTGCGGGCGAAACGAGTCATTCACGCGGCAATAAGCGATGTGTTACGCGCACTCGACCATTTTTCCCGACGAGATATAGCCACGTGCGAAACCCTCCAGCCGCCGACCCCTTATAAACGCATTTTCGCGAGAAAACCATACACGACCCTTCCCGGAAAATGAATTGGCCACGTCTTTTACGATTCCACAAAGCTCTAGCGCCCGGGAGAAAATTGGAATTCTCTTCTTCCGCCCCACGCGGCACTCGCATTTTCGGTCAAATTTTTTCATCCAAGTTCCTCACGACCTTTCTCGTTCTTTTTCCACAGGAATTGTTACGCGTTTTCCGTTCTTTCGGTACAAAAAAAATCCTATGGAATAGATACGCGGTCATTTCGTTTTATCGACGATAAGAGCCGCGGTAGCTGAAAAATGCAATTTCTCAAACGGCACGAACGATAAAGTCAATGACGTCGACTCCGAACGCGTTTACGCGAGTTTCGTTGCAAGTCAGCTCATTTTCAATGTGTTTCGATGAAATTTTTAAGACGATTGTACCTGTTCGCTGCGGGCCACGCGATTTCGCCGTCGCCGTCGTCGTTTTTTTTAGCGTTATAGCCCGTAACGCTTTGTCATAGAGAGAAATCCACGATGAACCCTCGGCAGTCTTTGCGCATGAAATATTTAATCGCGAAAGCTATTACGAGCACAGAGATACAATGGGTTATTTCGTTGCCAAAGATACTGTCATGCTACGTCGCATCGTATAAAAGCGCGCTCTTTTCTGCTCGCGTAACAAATAAAATGCGCATTTCGGTTGACGATGACGCCGCAACGGGAAATGCTCGACGCTGTTGAAAACTCGGAATTCATCTTCGAAATTCGGCGGTAATTCGAGGAACGGTATAATGATTCAAGCGAAATTGGAACGCGGAGAACGCGCGTGCGGTATATCCGATGGTAAGTTTCTGGAAACTTGCACGGAGCCGTCTTCGATCGTTTAATTAGTGCGACGTTGCTAATGAATCCCGATGGAACAAAGAAAGTTGTAAAATTTAAAATTCCATCTTCGTTACTGCGGCGCCAATCAATAAGAGAGCGATCCCTCCGAGCGTCGAATGGTCAAAAATATTATCCGCCCCGAAGAGTTTTCTTCGTTTTCACCGGGGGAGAAAGAGAATCCGCACGCGGGGACAATGAATTCGTCGGGGCTTGAAAATTAAATTCCGTGGCTCCGTTGGAAAACTCGGTTGATTTCGTAGGAAAAAAAGCGGAGAAAACTGGATGGGAAGGGGGCAGTGGACGGCAATAGACACATTTTATTGGATCGATTCATTAGCATATACTCGGCCGTTGACAATGCGGCTCGGCCGGATCGAAAATCGGCGCGTTGATTTAACAATTCTCTAGTTCTGCCCGTGCCCCGCGGCTTTTCCTACGGTGCCTCCGTCCTTCGGTGCTTACCAAACGCACGGCACAACGCAACGCCGACTCCCTGGATGCGCTTCCCGTTAGTTACGCTAATTACGCATTTGTACCGAAATTTGCATGCGTTACCCTATCCACGGCAAGTTTACGTGCTTCCTCGTAACGAATCGCCGCAGTCATCGATGAACTCGCAAATGCTCGCTCGAATGTACGCACAAAAGGAATTTGACCAGTGCACTATCGATGCACATTCGATTTTGGCCGCGGCGCATACAAATGATCCCGCCTTTTTCAACGTCCACTCGCAAATTCCGCGCGACTGAAAATCTCCATGGCTATTTTTTGCATTTTTTCCGTCCCGTCATTTCACAAATCCACGGCAGGTTTTTTCAAAAGAGTCAATAGAGTGATCATTACGAGCGATTCGAGTCGACCGTTATCAAAAATGCGCGATACGCGTTTTCGTTTCAAGTGCTTGTTGGAATAATAATTGAAGTCGTTTCGTTTGATATACAGCAATCGGAAAGCCAACGAACGTAAGGAAACGATTCTTTAAAATTTCTTTCGAAACCGGAACCGGAAACCGTAACAGAATCGAATTTTTCGCTCAAACATTCGAATATGAAATCGGATTAAAAAGAGAACAAGAAATTTCACTTCGGCCCAGGACCACTAAATTTTACAGAATCTTTTACAAGAAATCTAAAAACCCCAAAAATGTCACACGATAATATTTCAAAGCACGTCAAAAGTTTTTAGCCAGCGCGACAACTCTAAATAGTCATAAAGTATACCGGACGACGTGAAAAAAGAGCGGAGAAAAAGTCGTCGCGGGTGCTTTTGGGGCTTCCTCTAAATTCATTAAAAATTCGTCGAACGCGAAAATGTCGTTCCGCTCGCTTTCGGCCGTTTGTTTAGAAAAAAAGCGCTCGTACGTCTTTTTGTCCCGTGTCTGGAGGACGCGTTAATTGAACCGGTCGTTGGGTTACCGAGCACGTACCCGGTGACATTTACCGCTCGTTCATGGAATAAATGTAGTGTACGTTTTCGTATCCGCCGATGTCTACGTGCTTGTGCAAAGTTGCATCGAGTGGAATCGGTGTTGCGCGTCCATCTCCCCCGTAGCGGTTTAGAGATGTAGCTCGAGTGGATAAGGCTCGAGGGTAGGTGGCGCGGACTGAAGAGGCGAAGAAAGAGGAAGAGCTAGTCCGAGAACGACGATGATGACGTAGATTGGCGAGGACGGAGTGGCGCTCCAGCAAAGAGGATACGCATGACGTTTCGTGCTCGAGAAAGCATCTCCTCTTTGAGGGCTCGACGAAGCCGTGACTTCTCCCGGGTTTCTATTCAACCGACGCTCTAGATTTCCCCGAGATTACGTGGATTAACGCTACATATGCAGAGTCGGCACATTCAGGCGATGCTCGCGTGTGTGTCTAGCCTCGTTTCGAAAACGCGGAGCATTTCACGCTGCGCCGATCATCGATTTCTCACCTGTCCCAGGAAAGGAATGATAATATTATGACTGCGGGAGATTGATTTTCCGCTTGCGTTTTCCGATGACGTTCACTTTTCACTCCGCGGCACGCATCGCGTGAAAATGGTTAATGAAAGGAACGCGAGGGAACAAGATGAAAATTAGCAGAAGCAGAGTAAAACGCAAGGAAAGCGTAATTGGAATATGAGCGTGTAGTTTCTGCAATTGCGCCAAGTTTGCAGGCAGCGACGCGGAATTCAAAGTAGCAACTTTGCGAGGCGATAAACAATTAAATCCAATTCAGATAGCAGTTGAATTATTGCCTTATGAAATTTACTCGAAATCTTTGAGACGTCCTACGCGCCAGGGTTCCTCCAAACTTTGCGCCCAAGTTCCTTTGGGTACGTAAATGGCTGAATTTATAGATGAAACAGGCAAATGCATAATGATGATGGTAAAGGTTGGGCGGGAGGGGGTAAAAAGTACGGCCGGCGCATCCCCCAGACACAATAAAAAGTTTTCAAGACCGAGTCGAGCCGGGCAAATATAACTGAAATTGACTGAAAACTTTTCTTCGGGGCGATATTTACCTACGACTCTTTTTCGCAGCTCGCCCCTCGCTTCTCTCACCCCCCCTCTTTCCTCTCGACGGAATCCATTAGCCAACGCCATTAATATCTCCGTAATGATGAGCGATGAGGCCCCGTGAAAACGCGAGGATAGAAACAACGCCGGCGTTTCCAGCGAGGCAAGAGCGGGACGGACACAGCTCCCTCGGCTCAGAAGTCTTTGATAAACGCTACTTTCCTTGGCTTTGTGCCAAACAACGCGTTGCACAATATCCCAACGTTCTTATCTGCATGAGCGGCCTTTCGAAGGGGGCGGCTTATCGATGTTACAGCGACTGCCGTGACTCGGGGCACGCCTCATATTTCGTGACGCTCGCGAGGCCGAATTAATACCCCGCGCAACGCGACGTCGATCGATCCATCGACAGACATTGTTCCCCGCAATCTCGGGCTTCGAAATAGCCTCCACTTTCCGACTTGTTTGCTCATTTTTCGAGCTTCTCGTTTCTACCTTTGCTCACAATGCGCCTCGACTTCCATTTGTTGTACCTCCAAGACGGAACGAAAAAAAGGGGAAACGCGCAGCGTGAAATTCGCTAGTTTCTACGGATGCGGAGTACAAAGCCAAATCCGTTTTTTTTTTCTCCTATTTTACGACGGTTTCCGAGGAGATTCAGGACGGCGCGACGGGCTTGGAAACTGTAAGGAAATTGTGTCAAAAAGTTGCGGCGTTGAGGTGGATGTCCCCGAAATCGGCCATTGCCGGTAATCGACAGGGTCGTGAGAAAAATAATCGTCATATCGGGAGGATATTTTCTCATGAAATCTTCGATCCACTACTCATAAATTCACGAAATCATATGGAATCAACCTCTACTGTCTTTTCGTAAAAATGACTGAAATACGCTTTTAAACATTTCGTTTCTCTGTGCATATTTCCGGATTCTCCCTTTAATGTTTTTTTTTTCGTCAAACGTATTCCAAAGTACAATCAGTAGCAATTACTCGGCACGTTCGATACTTTGAATAAACTCGTTACCATGTGTTTTCTCGTATACAACACCGCGGTATAATGTAAACAAAGCGGAGCTCGCAGTCCAGATTGACGCGAGACTTGGCGACGTACAAGATTATTGATCAAAGCCGCGGTGCGTTGGCTCCGCGGGTAAACGTAATTAGAAATGAGAGTACGAAATTAGGGTTGCTCGACATCCTCGGGAAGCGCCAAACGAGAAGAGGGAAGAAACCGTGCGCTCGCGCGCGCGCAGCCGTAATGACTAATAAATAACGTGAGTCACCGGGGGTGTGTACACACTTCATTGGAGGCAAACAGTCGGATAAACGCGGCGAAATGACCCGCCGATACCGCTCGCACGTGACATCTATCATTGCTCAAAAAGTGGCCACTAGAGACGAACACGTCTGCTTTGCATACTTTACGTCGCCGAGCCCGAACGCACACAATGACACTTTTACTTCGTACCCATCAATTATTTTTAACTGCCTTTGCCCTCGAGTTACGACTCGCCTCGCGTTTTTTGCGCGTTTTTCGCCTCGTTATATATCGCCGCGTTCCGTTCGATTTATCCTCCACGAACGAATTATATTTTTCCAGAGTTATATCCACGTTTTCGAAAGTTCGAAACGCGTGGCATAGTTCTCCGACGAATTTATAACGAAATTTCAGGGAAATATTCGCGGCTTTGAGAGAGTTCGATGTTAAGAATATCGCGAGCTGATGATGAAAATAGTTGCGAGTTTGATCTGATTCCAGCGCTATAATATTATGTTTTATGATGCGTCGCGTCGCTGAAAGACGCATTTGTGCCGCGAGAATGAAATTCAAAGGAACAAGAAAGATAATTCTTCGTTTCGACGCGCGGCTTTTCCTTTGCCGCGCGTGCTTTCCTCTTCCTCCTTTTCTGAATTGTCTACAAAGGGAACACCTGCAAATAAATACTCGGTCGACGGTATCCAATGCGCGACGCGTCTGCACCGTGCCCAAGGATCGTCTTTTTATTTTATGAGGAAACATGTACGGAATTCCATCTTACTTTTTCCCCGAGTGTTGAGGGGGGAAAAGAAAGATCGCGCCCCGCCGCTCGTAAGTTACTTATTTCCGCAGATAAATAAGCTCGTTTCGCGCGATGCCCCGGCTTTCTGTAACTGGGACGCGATGAAAAATCCCGACCTAGTTCTCGTTTCATTCGGAACGTAATTAATTATTTGTCTCTCGAATAATCTCCAACGACGAATTTGTTTGTTACAGATGATCGACGCGTCGTACCACACGAATCCGTCGCTACAGAGCACGGCTTTGATCATCACCTGTTCAATGATCCTTCTTTTGATGGCGGCCGTTATTTCAGTTGTCTTCTGGAAGTAAGTACCTCGACAAATTCGCATTCCCTCGAGCTGCGCTCGATTTTTCTTCATTGGCAAATAGCGCCCCCTGCGACGATACGTGCGGAAACAAAAACGTGCCAAATGTAAATTCTGTACACAACGAGCGAACGAGCCGAGTCGGGGACACGGAGCTTCGACGGTGAGATTCCAGCTCGTAAAACGTGTCGGGGCATCGAAAAGCCATAACCTGCTCGGCGCTACACCCTCGACTGGCGCTAAATTTCGCTCTTTATATATACGCAGACGTGGCGATCCCCGCGATCGTTCCAAGGATAAAACCCCATTTCTCCCGAGTCGAGTGGTCGGCGGAGAAAGCGCGGCCGTCGCGAAGGCCGGTAATAAAAGGACGATTTATGCCAAGCTGATACTCGAGCAGCCTCTGGAATTAGCCGAAAATGGAGCGTGGAGTTGATAAAAAAAAGCGCTGGCGTGCTTTACCTCTGGCCCCGACACTCCGGCCAGCTCTTTATTCAATCATATTTCTTACGAGACGCTGAAACGTCGCTCGCAGAAACGAACGGGCGAGGGTTTTCTCATTTCTCCGAGTTCGCGGGAAATAATGAAGAGGGCTTTTTTATGGCTTTCTTCACTTGTACGCGGGCTTGTTAAAATCTATATTACCACCATAAGTCCGGCGCAGCGACGGCATTTATCGCTTCATAAGCTTCGTCTCCTACTCCTTATTTCATCCTCAACTCGACACCGCAATCGGCGCTAAGCCAAAGCGACGTCCCTTTCGCAATACCCTCACGTGGAGTGTTATTTATCAGTTCGCTTTACGTACGTGCGTGCACCGCAAATCCAAGTCGTTTAAATGTCGATAGCACTGGCGTATCCAGGAGGGATCAGGAAAATGAATCACCCCCCAGCAATCTGTTATTTTTCATACTATTACTTCATTTCATGCTCTGTAAATTAGAAATTGGATACCACGACCAACTTTCATGCATTATGCCTTCAAACAAGAATTTTCCATTTTATCTATCATTATTTTATAGTATAACAACAGACGAAGTGATCGATGAATTAGGGGATGAGAAACAAAGATTGGATTTTGTTCCATAACTCACGATGAAAGATATAAGCTTCTCTTTTTTGTTGTTTGTACATTATCTATAACGTCTTGAGATTAAATTACAATTACTTAACCCTCGCAACCTTCGCGCAATTTATTTATAGAAAGGAAGAGAAAAAATACTTTTACCTTCGAATTTTGCAAGTTTTTATAACAACCCCCGGAAGAATCCGGAAAAGGCTACCGGTCGATTCTCGTTTTCTCCACTTGCATGTTTTCGAATGCGATCGAAGAATCTTGCGAATTGAATTCTGACTGATAATAATAATAGTACAGCAATGATAGCATTAACATTGAATAAACGATGAAACTGATAAGATTAGAACATCCCCGAGCGGTTTATTGTTCCGAAAGCGTTCGATTCCGATGCTCAATATATAATTATCCAATGTAGTCTGTCATATAACGCCCACTTCCGGCCCTTGGAACAACGAGTAACGATAATAGTATAATGCCGTCTCGTTAAATTTGCAACGCGCCCCGCGAGTGCGCCTGCGCTCATAATAAAGCGGGACGTAACGAGACGTCTATGAGAAATCGTGGGATTCTCAAATTATATGCCTCTCGTTCACGTTCGAGGACAGTTTGCGCGATCGCGCGCTCATGTTTCCTTCAACAACTCGAGGCGTTCCTCAAACTAATCACCCCTTATCCATCATTTCCATTAACAATTTGTCGTTAATTATAAATATTTGCGGCTTAAGCATTTCCCTCCGTAAATCAATGCATCAATTTATCATTCCGTAGCCGCAAAGTTTGATACGTTTTTAATCAACCTGGATTTATATCGCGTTGTTTTATTGAAATGCAGAAGCAAATTACTATTGGATCGCCCCGCGGTTGTATATATGCAGTCTTTATTAACTTTATTTCCCCTGAAACTGTATACACGAATCGATTACGATGCCGCAATACGGCAGGACCTTGTTTTTGTTACAGCTGCGGCTTCTATCGAACGAACCTTTATCTCTCCGAGATCTTTATATTTAACTCGTTTTTTTCTTTCTCTATCTCTACCTACCGTAAAACTCTCGTTACGCGGGCTTCATAGGCGTATCGGCTTTACCAACCATACGTCTTTGCCCAATCTACCCTATATATTTTACCCATGGTAATATTTTTAATGGCACCCCGATACTTTTTTTAATCGGGAAAAATCGGGAAAATTGCGCTGCTGGTTTGGGGCGTCGTATTCGCCAGGAAATTTAAAAAACATTGCGGAATAGTTTTGAGGCGAAACATTGGATGCCAATGGATGCGGAATAATGCAATAGCGTAATGGACAATGCTCCTTCCATCTCTGACGGGCAATGTCGTCGAGCCGTCTTCTCTCTCTTCCTCACGCAGTCTTTGTGAACCGAACATTCGGGTCACCAGCACGAGGCTGCTTTAACGATTTGCATTTCACGAGGCCTCCAACCCCTTTCCTCTCGACCTCTATTCGGAGCCAGCGAATCTCTCTCTCTCTCTCTCTCTTCTTCTCTATACCTATGACAAGAACGATAACCAGACAACGGCGGGATAGTTTGAGATTGTTCGCTCGATGGTTGACAAACATAGTCCCGCTTGTTTCGTCTCGCAAACAAGCAATTACCGAAACAAGCTCCTTTGCATAAATCCACCTGCAGCGAACTTTGTTTCTAATAATTACTCTCAAAAATTATCGCGCCATGAAAACTCGACGTCGAGTTTCGCTGTAATCAACTCGGCAATTCTTCCCTTCGTTCGCGAACAGAAATATGTTTGTTTGCAATTTTTCAATGCTGGTTTCTTTTCGAAACTGGAATGAATCCTCTCTGCTTTTGCATAATAAATGCAATTGTACGAGGAACTTGGTAAATGACTGCTTTATATTGTTTTTATTGTTAGTAACCGCTTCGCAATATTTTCTGTTTACCGTAGCATCGTAGAGCGCTTTCACCACTATTCTTTCCGTGGTTCTGCATTCGCCCCGGCTTTGATGCGACTCTCGTGAATGAGATCGGTTTCACTGTGTTTTTTCCTGATTCGGTCTCTGGTGAAACGGGAAAAGATTACGGTTACAAAAACCAATTCCAAGCGTAGCTCGGATGTCCATTGTTTTCACGCGTCGAGTACCACTCGAAATTTGTTTGCAATTAAACACGAGTCGAAATTAATTTTTTTCTTTTTTTTCAACCCTTTTCCCGTTCAAGTTGTTGACCCCGTTTCTCGAGCTTTTTATAACGTCAAGAACCGAAAGAAATGTTGTATTCGTCGATGAGGAAAAAAGAGACGAAAAACCCTTTCGCGCACAAATCGATTGCAGTCGTATGCCGTGCTGGGGAAAAAGATAAAAAGTTTTTCTACGTCGTGATTAAAAGCGATGCGATTAAAGTCGCTTTATGGCGTACATGAAATCGGCGTCTCTTGTTCCATAAACGCAAGTTTTACATGATTACGGGCGACCTAAAGCCAAAAAATACAGACTTTTGTGAGGGAAAAGTGTGATTTGGTTCGTAACGAAATTGATTGATGATGCTATGATCCAAAAAAATACTTGAAACTGCAAAGAAACACGAGTAATAATAAAATTACGAAGAGTATAAAAAATGCAAACAATTTATAATCGGTTTTAAAAAATTTTGTTCGACATTTTTCCAAGTTTTTCGTAATTTGTTGTATTATTTCTGTAGCAATTTGTATCATTTAAAATAAAATCTCCATTTACTTCTTTCCATTATTTCACTGCAACAAATTAACGTACTTGAATATAAAATAAATTATTACGTTTTTGTATAAAAAACCATCTTGAAGTTTCGTTAAAAATTGTTGGACTTGCGTAAAAAATCAGGTTAATTCACATTTGGGGCTGGAAAACCAAGAAAAGTTTGGGAATTTCGCACTGAAGTTTAAGCGGCGTCCCTTCCTTCCCCCCTTGCTTCATTTATCGGAAAACGGACGCACACTTTGAGCCTTCAAAATTCCCCATACACGTGTACGTAATACTCGACACGCGGCATCATTGCAGGAAATAACGTGCTCGAAAAGCCGGAAGTTTATGGACAGCGACGCGCGACTACGCGTCCAAGGATAATGGCTCAAGTGAAATGCGACATTTTATCTCCGGTGAAAATTCAATTTCGTCCCGCAAAGTGCGGGATCAGGTTTTAATGCTGCTGATATTGCAGCTGTATCCTCTTGCACAACTCAGTCAGCAGCGGCGGCGGTGACGCTGATAGCAGCCACTCTATGAACTCCTATGAAAAGTACACGTATCCGTAATTCGCAAAGGGTGTAAAATTAGGCGCGAAAATTAGCCCGCGATTCAATTAATTCGTCGCACCGAAAGAGAGTCTCGGGCAGAAAATAATAATCTCGGGGCAAATCTAAGGCCAGAGTTTCAGTTGATTTTACACTCGAGCCAAGAGGATTCCGGCAATTTCAAAGTCGTAGCCAGAGACGAAGAAACTTTTACCTCGCCGCTCGTAAAATGTGCCCCCCGCGAGAGCGAATTACCAACCGGCGCCATAAAGCGCGGGAAATTTTCCACTCGGAAAATTGAATTCGAAATTGACTCTCGCGGGATGGAAATGTAATTGTCCGCCCAGTTAATTTCGTCTTTGACAATGCGCCAGTCAAAGGAATAATTCCCACGACGGCGTACGAGGCTTACGACGACGAGTTGGTGTTTCGGGATGCTGGGCGCACTTTACTTGACAGTTGGAGGCAATATTAAGGCTCCCATGTATGCGCGCACGAGTAGGACGTTTGACAAGGAACGGAAACGTGGCACGCGTTTACAATAGCCGGCAATTATGTGGAGTAGACTAGATGTAACTCGATGTTGGACGAGACGACGCGCTCTCAGGGTTCCGGATCAGGCTCCATCGTCGTCTTCGTCGTCGTCGTCGTTGCTCGTTAACGCCTCGCCCTCGGGTGCCTTGAAAATATGGCATTTACGTTTCTTCTTTGTCCCATTTCCCAACGCCATACGATATCGCGAGACGCAAAAAGCGCGTCGTCTCGAGGAAAAAGTTGAGCCAAATGCACTCTGGAATATTGCTGAGAGAGGACGAAAAAAGAAGATGATCAGGAGAGAGCGTTTCGATCCGAAAAACTGCAGGCGAGGGTCATGAAACGTCGAGTTGGTCTAAAGATTTGATTTAGAATAGCTGGGAACAGTTGTTTTTGCCCGCACGGGAGAAAAATTGAATACATTTTCCGTATCGATTCATTGGAAAGTGCACAACGCAAGTTCTTTGATGCGTGTGTGCTGCCATCTAGAGCTCGGTACAAACACCCCAGGGAATCGGTACAGCACGCGCGTAATCCATTAGTAATATAGAAATTGTTTGGAAATCAATCCCCTCGGATAAGAACGCTCGAGCGTCGAAGAGAGTCTGCTAATGTAAAGAGAAAAAATCTGGTCTTTGCAGACACCGCCTTTGCCAAGTAACATGAATATTTAACTCAATTTTCCCGGCAATTATACAAAAATAGAACCACGAATGCCACCGAGCCGCGTCTCTTCCATCGCAGCGAACGAACGTACCAAACGAACTGAACGAACGAGCGAACTAACGGCGAAAAAACATTCCAGATAATACAATTAAGCCGACAGAGCCTGGGAGCGTATAACAATTTCAAACTTCCAATAAGGCAGATATAGCCCTCGAGAAAATAAATGGATCCGAGACGGCACAAGTCCGGAATTCAATTAACGTAACTTGGAATCGCGGGATATAATACGAGCGCAAATATTCCGTTGGAGAGCACGAGAGCTGGCTCAGGAGTGCGCTTGGGGGATCGAGAGATGCCACGCCGAATTATTGGTTCGATAATAGAGGGTGGTATGTACATACAGTTTGGATCGGAATACGCGGCTGCAAGCTTTGCTGCAGTCTGCGGCCAGCACGACGGGTGACTCATCATGGCCCCTTGTTTCCGATGCCGATGACATCGCTGGGCCCGGCCTATGGATAATTTAACCCGTGGCCCCCTGAATGGCTTATAATTGGCGCTGACAGCTCGTCACTCGTGCCATTCAGCGGATGGTGCCCCGGTAAAAGTGCAGTTTCGGCGACTCGACGTCTGCCTCGTAAAATGCCGGATTTTTATTACCTTTCGATGCCCCTGGAGAAATTCCGAACGCGCAAAAAGCGCTAAATACTCGCGCGCTCCTTGACCACGTTTATAAAATCACCAACAACTGCATCGAGTCCCATAAATCCGTCGTTTTTCACCCCACAGAGTAGAGTTTTTTGCGCGAAGATCCGAACCGGGGCACTGGAAGCTCGAGATAATCGTAGGAAGTGGCTATTGAACGTCGCCGCAAGCAACGGTAGCACTCGGTACGATTCAATTAACTAGATGCGTCGTTCCGTACGACCGGGGCAAAAACGGCGACTCATTGGAAACGAAAAAAAAAACAAAGAACGCCAAACGACTGGGAGAGCTGCCCTGGGAGAAATTACAGAAAGCACACCGGCTAAATTATAGTCCGAAAGTTGGTCATTAATCGTACATCCCGAGACGACATTTTTCCTCTGCTATATAGAAAATGAAAAGAGGAGCGAGGGTGCGAATGAATTACGGATGAGAGCGGATAATTCCTGCATCGGGGTGATATATACGCGCTTGTACCCTCCGCATACCAACCATCTACCGGTTCGAGATATTACCCTAACCGGCCGTAATTACGTCATCGTCATTGTCTACGCCCTGTAGCTTGTATCTGCAGGACACTGGCCTTGCGTCTCAAACTACCATTGCACATGTAATATGCATTCGGGTAATTACATGAATGGGCAAATATACACCAAGATGCATGTTACGTTGACTCGAACTGTATGGCACAAACATAATCTAGATGCACGTAATTAGTTCCCAAATCTGCGTCGCTTTTTGGCTCGAAAACACCGCGTTTCGGGAAACCAAACTATTAGCAAATGAATTTGAAAATTATTCGCCCTTACGTGACATAATTTTCATCGGGATATCGCAATATGTCCAAGAACAAACGTCCATCTGCGACGCGACTTATCAAAGACAAAGAAATGCCATCATTCTTCTCCGCAAGATTTATATTCAATTCCCAAAATTGCCTCCGGCCGCAATAACATTTTTCAAAATTAGCGCGACACAATGATTCCGGGCGTAAATATCAGGGGTCAGAGTCCAGGCAAATGGCACATAAAACGCAGCGCGAATGACACGACAGCGCACGTACAAGTTCTTTATAAAGCAAGAGAGAGATCGATGAAATATTAATGCCCGGGGCAAATAAAGGAAGCATGATCGGAAGCATTAAGGCGAGTATTCGTCCTGGATTATTAATTCGTCGCGTTGTGCGAAGGGCTGCTCGTAACATTACGCATCTGTGATTAGGGCTGCTGTGGCGTTCGCCTCCATCGGTAATGCGCCGCGCGACATTACGCTAGTTATGTTATGCCCGGCATGTTAACCGCACTCGGGGGATACTGGGGATCGGTCGTCTCTTAGAGACCACCTGGTGACTCGGCGGCTCTCGCCCCGACGCTCCGCATATTGTACCCACGAATCCGCATATTACCAACCGTATCTGACCGTGCGTACGCGTCGCGAATTATCGACATATTTGGCTGGCCAAATTACCGAATATTACAGCTCTCGCCCTCTCGAATTACAGCTCGCTGTTGGAAAAGATTCCGAGAGCAAGATTTCGCGAAGCGAAACATTCGCTCCAGTATTCCATTTATGAAATGGAAATTCGAAGAAAAAAACCGTTGGAACATTTAAAACAACTCGGCTCGTCGTTATCCTCGCTCGCGTACAGATTTAATGACTATGAACGCGCGGCTTTTTTTGAATGAATAAATATTCGTCTGCCTTGGAAAAAGGGCTTTCTCGTTCCGAGAACGGCATTATATTCAATGACGTACAACCCGCTAAACACACGTAAAAAGTGGAGCCTCTGGGAAACCATGTACGCATTAATTACAGGCAGTTTTTTGTTAAACTCGCGGCAACGGGTTCGACGGAACGAAAAATCGGTGAATGGCAAGTGTGAAATTCGACGTTTCTAATCTCAAGGAAAACACAAAAGCCGGGTGAGAATTTTCGTCTGGCAGGACGACGTTATCGGCGACGACAAGGCAAAGAGTCGGCGCGAAATACTCGTCTCTTCCCATGTCAAGATTAAATCGGATTCAAAGCTTGCGAGCAATACGTTTAGTTTGCCGGGAAAAAGGAAGAGGGAGAGAAAGAGGGAGACGGCGATGAAGAGGGTAAGACGCGAGAGGGGCAAGATGAAGAGTGGAGGCGTCAGAGCCAACAGAGTTTCATAAACAGAATTATGCCAACTACCGTGGCGAAGCGCTGATGGGGAGGCTAAGAAGGAAGGAAATTTCAGTTCAGACTCAGTTGGATCTCGCAACCAGTCTTGTTGTATCTCGTTAATGTTCTCCGCTTCCCTCCTTCTCAATGTTTGCCAGGACGTACAAGCAAACTGGGCGGAAAAGGATGGGCAGTGTCGATGCTTTTCTGTTAACGTCACGTTCGACATTACCGCCAGCTAGATGATTATTTAGCTCGGAGCTCGAGAGAATTTTCGTAACGCGCCAAAGGCCGGGATTAAGGTGCGATTCGATAAGTTATTACATTAAACGAATCCGCGCGATTAAACAAGTCGAATACGAGAACACTCTTTCTCCGCGCGAATTGCATTTTCTCGTTCAAAGCACGGAGAATTGGAAGAGGAGATTTCTCTTTTGAAAATTCGTCAATTTCGCCGCGCGGAATATCGAATATCATCTTTACGTAGGAAATTGGCTGACTCAATCTCTCGATTGAGAGAGGATTTTTGGTGTCGGAGCGGATTCATTCGAACGCTCGTTCCTTTTTTCTGTGTACGTAAACTCGTGCATTCGTATTTACTGGGTGCTCAAAAGTCTTACTTTTCCGAAGCTGGGAAATTTTCCGTTTTTTATCGGGAAATTTGGACATTTGCCAATTACGCTACATTGAAGGGACAATTTCTACTTTGATAACACGGCGATAATTTCGTGGTAATTCTGAGTTACTAAGTTTTACTTATCAACTAAAGTGCAAATTTTCAACGTTAGCATTCAATTAATTTGAAACGTTCGTCTGGGGTTCTTCGGATGTCGAATTCTCCGGAAATAAATCATTTTCGAAACATTCGAAGATGTGACTTTTCTCTTTCTTTCCATCTTTTTCATATTAAAAAGTAAAAACGACTCAGTGCACCTTTTTATACATTCTGCTGCACAAGCCTGTACAAAGATTTGTGTAGCAATCCACCCAGCATCTTCACGAATAAAACTGGAATTTTTCGTGCATAAATCGAGGCAAATAAAATTACGCACAAAAGTTTCGATTATGGCAAGAGTAATACATTCCCAATGAAATGAAAGTACTGAAAAGACGTTCTCAATTTGCGTTACTCCCAGACTTTTCGAGCTTTTCCAGGTTGTTCGGCGACCTTGTTGTTATCAAGGAAAGCGGAAAATTTGCGCACACCCCGTATATAAAAGTCGAAAAGTCGTTCCCAGAGAGAAGAATAGTCAAAAGCCGTCGTCGCCGTTGGAGACCTTTCAGTAAAATAAAATGAAACGGATATTAAAACGGCTGAGGCGTAATTTCCTCGACTTTGGCGAATATAGACAGTCACCTGCTCGCTTTTTGCCGGTTTCCAATCACCGTCGACGATCTTCTTTCGCGTATCTGTCGGTTGTGCCGATTTATTCGGCAAACGCACTCTGAATATTCAACGAATCGCCAAGTAGCAGCAGCACCTCCAAATCGAATTTCAGCTCTCTCGATCTGACGCGATTGTGACGGCTCGTTGATGAGCTTTGGCGCAGATTGAAATCCACTGGGGAAACGTGTGTTTACTGGTTCGTACAATGATTTCCGGTGACCTAGTAATCCACGGATTACAAGACAAGTTTGTTTTTTTCCGGCTTCGCGCGCCTTTTTGACGTTTCGCTTGTTCTCATTTTCATAGTGAATATTCATTGCGCAAACAGCGCTATTCGCGCGTACTCGAATTCGCCGTGTTTCCCTCCCGCGTATACAGGAAATACGCGGCGCGACAATTTTTCCGGCTTTTGTTTTTCAAACATCTTATTGTTCCGTAAATCGTTAATTTCATGTTTCCCTGCTTCTGACGAGTACCGCATGAAAAGGGGAAATTTTCGCAAACTTTGTTTCGCAGACTCGACAACTTTTCGCTGTTGCCGCGAGCGCCTCGCTTTTGACGTTGAAAAAAACCTATGATTGACAACATTTTGAATAACGGTGAAAATTGCCAAATTGCGCGACGCGCCGCTGATCCTTGGTATCAGATAACGAAAAACGGGCGTAAATCAACAAAATAATTGCAAAATCCGCCTCGAGTTTTGACCCTCGCTCTGCCCATCGCTCTTTCTCTCTCCCTCTCTCTCACCCCCAGTCCCGGCCGCAGCAGATTATGTGCAATGCATATTCAACAAAAGCAAATCTAACACGCCGCGAGCCGCAGATATAACTAACCAAAAGTCCGGTATTAGTTTCCCCAGTTATTTTTCCAATCCCCGAAAATGATGGAATTAACCGGGCTTTCGGGGACGAGATCCCCCTTTCAATAAAAGTGGCGTAGCGGCTGGATCATTTTCGATAGTTGACCAATGCCTGCGGTTCACCGGTCATGGTCATCGCGCTAACTAAATCGTCGGAGCCGAGGGTTGTTTCGGTCGCGATCGACCACTTGGGCGGTTGGGTCACTGTTTGCAGAAGCAGTTTAAACAATAATCAGCCAGCGGTGTACGTTTACACGGCCTCGATCGTACTTACGTTAATTCCTCGGACTCTCGGGGAATATTTGACTTTCCAAGTCGCGTCATGCGGATACTCGGTCAACACAAACTAACGAGTAAATATTATCGATGGCTCGGGTGTATCGCGTCGCGTGGCCCAAGGGGGAAAGAGGAAGATGAAAAAGTTTGTAAGAGAATGCGAGGAGCACGAGGAAGAGGAGAATTAGCTCGCAAACGGGACGAGTTTCCGAGACGCTCTAAACTTTTTAATAGAGTCGCTTGCAATTTGATAGAATGTCGAGCCGCGCGGTGATAAGAAATTGAACGATTCGCATTGTGCGATCTTTTTGCGCCGGGAAATGGCGACGCGAACTTCGCTTTTATTATTTTTCGGGCTAGAAAAAAGGAAAAACGAGCAAGAGGAATGTTGGGGCTTCATTTGTAGCCTTCCGACGTGTCCGGGAAGAGGAGAAACAAGAGAACTCTTTACTCGAAAACGCCGTGATTGAGCACTGTTTACAAAGAGATGGGCATCGACGACGATATTGCGCGATCGTCAAATATCCCCGACGTCAACTCGGCGTCTACCTCGAGAGAGCACGAGGGAATTTTTCTTCTTCCTTTTTTCTCTTTCATGAACGCAATTCTTGGCATTTCAATATCGGGAGGACCCGGTGTAATTTTAATCCCTTATTGAATTTCCGTCGTGAAATTTCTCCCATCTTGCTGAATATTCGATGAACAACATCATAATTTGACGTCACGCGCTCCGGGATGAAAAGTTTGGCTCACTTGATAGAATTGTTTGAGACGATGTTGAACGAGATTAAAATCCATACGTCGATCACGGGCTTCTATGCAAATCCCTGGTAGCGCGCAAACTCGCCGTGTACCTTAGGTTATCGCGGTGTCGATAATACGAAAACAATGTGCCACGCTTAGCGGCTAGGCTATACCAATTTCGCCTGCCTTCGAGATGGAGATATACGCCCGAAAGCCGTTCTGAAGTGTCGTTTATTGAGTCGACCACGCTACCCGGGTGAGATATGTACAACAGCTGCATCCCCCCGCCCCCCCGGGCACATTGATATGCAAAATTTGTAGTTTCAGCGGCGGCAAGCTTACGAAACTCGGGCTAGTGGTACGGGCAAACTTCAAAATCCAAAGCCAGTTACTGGATTTAGCTTTGACTTTAACCCGAGGATGTCTAATTCCGAGAATTAGGCGCTGTCTTCTCTGAATCTGCCTATAAGTACCTACTAACTCGCTGTTTATTCGTTGCTCGACATTATTTCACGGTACCTAATTATTCTCGGCACGAAATTATTCGGGTCTGAACAGTCACGAATTTTGTTGTACTTACTTGATCAGGTTTGGTCAAGGCTGAACATGTTAATCTGAAACAAAAAAAACCAGAAATTGTTACATAAAGTTATGGTAGGTGCGTAGAATTTGGACTAAAGAACTGTATATATATTCGTTGAAGTAACTGGCCATGTGTTCAGGCCTAATCAGGCATGATTAGACCTAATCAGACATTGTGAGACCTAATCAGGCATTATCAGACATGATTAGACCGAATTGAACATGATCAGACATGATGCAGACCTAATCAGGCATTATCAGGCCTAACCAGTCATGATCAGATGTGACCAAACCCAGTAACCTTCGACTAGGTTATCGTTTCAAGAGCAAAAAATCTTAAAGACGGGAATAAAGCCAAATCGGAGTATTTCGACGTGGAAATTGAGTCGGTTAGTATAGACGTATAGGTATGCGCGGCAGCGACCCTTGAAGGGCGAGCGAATGCCTTTGATTGGTCGTTGCGCCTCGAGTTTCCGCTCGTTTCCTGCGAGCGGAAGTTACCTCGTGATACTGCTACTCGAAACCCCGATGATTTCATCCGTCAAAGGGAGGGGACGCGCCGCGAAACTTCCAAAACGTAAGGAATTCGTGAAAGGTATCCCCCACGCCGTTCTTCGTGGCTTGAATTATCTGGAGCTTGGCACTTTACGCGAGGGGGTGCGCTCCTCGAGCAATCGTGATAAGACAAACATTTCAGAGAAATTTCCTTTTAAGCTGCTAATATCTATTCGGGAAGACGGAATCAAATAGTTTATCGCGATTTCGAGAAGGGGAAGAGGGAAGAAATTATGCATTAATAAACTTGACCTCGGAGATGCGGGAAATGTGCGCATCAGCGAAAGAGAAAAATCTATACCGAGTAAATTGAATTGCGGGATTTTGCGAGTTTGAGTCTTCTTAAATGCTAATGAGACTTGCATTACAACTTTTCTTGCAACTCGCCAAAATCGAGTTAAAAAGTTGTTATTGCGAAAAAGAAGTTTATTGTTCATCAAGTTGTTATGGAAATGAGCAATAAAATTTTTTCGCCATTGCCAGGGGAGGGAATGCTTGGAAAATCAGAGCCGCAATGAATAGTGCATGCCTCGTTGTCTGTAACGGAAAATCCGAGCGATCCGTTAATTCATCATCATCAAAGTGCAATAAATAATTCTCTCACTGTCCGGTACGTATGAGCCCTATCTGAATAATGCACGAGCATCTTGTTCGGTATAGAAATCAACAAACGAATTTCCAAGAGAAATGTATGGCGCATCAGAAAAATAGAGGAAACGAGTCCTCTCGGGAATTAGTATCCAACCTTGCGCATACGGGAAAGCAGTAAAAGCCTCCATTAAACGAGGCTAGACGCGGGCTCGTCAGTCACAAAGGATCACATAAAGTATGGACAGGCTTGCATCTATTGATCAAGCGAATGCCAACCATACACCGCGACCATCGACCATTCCGCACTTTCCGAGGCTACATTGTCCGTATTTTTATATATTAATATTCAATCATCTTGGCCAGCGACTGGTTGGAGGTTCTGGTAGAAATTTCGATTCTATAAATGGAACTCGACTAAGAAAGTTCGAGAATGAAAACACTCGATGATTTGATGCATATTGATTCGAAGTCTCGGAACAACAGACCAGATAAGGCACTCCCAGCGATAAATCACATGATTAAGGGCAGCGATTTTTCATTTGCACTGAAACATCCTCGGTCAATAAACCGAGTTGACGATTATTGCTAAAGTTGCGAAAAGTTTCGATGCTAATACCGAATGTATTGCTGTGGGAAGCGAGGGTTTCCGTAACTTCAAAAAGTCACTTTTGTCGTTATTTCCGCGCGAAGTTTGAAGGCTTGCTGTTTTTAATAAAATCAACCTTTTTCGTTTTTCCTTCTTTACTTTTTAATAATTTTGAATTCTCTACGCGATCATATACATATTACAAAGATGAATGAATGTTTAATGCATGAAACGGCAAGTAAATCCTTCAGGGTTATGAAAATGTAATGAAATCATGAACAGAAAGTTGTTCCTGACAACAAATCGATTAATATTTTGGCAGTCTTAACAATTCAAAAACTGGAGAACATGGAACGCGTGAATTGTTAATGAAAAATAGCATTTATAAATAAGAGAACAGAGCTGAAATCGCACGGATCCTACTGCTTTTTTGCTTACATCAATGTAATTTGCTTAAAGCGCTTATCACGACTGTTTTTTAATTAAACTGCCACTTACAATGAACTCGATTAAATTTTCAAAAATTGTGAAACTTTCTGCTTTGATTTATAGAGTACGTTTTCATCTCTAGATCCCATGCAATTTAAAAATCATTTACTCCAAAAATGGCACAGAAAATTGCCAAATATGTACTTTTTCCGCGATATGCCTTAAAGAATGTTACCCGAGTTAAAGAATCGTATAAACCGGGTAAATGAATGAGAGTATGACGTTGAGGCAGTCGGCTGACGAAGGACAACGTTATCGATCGTTTGCGGGAGGTGAATCGCGTTAACCTCGTAAACCGCGATTTCATTACGCAGACAAATATTATCGAACGGACCGAATTAATTAGATAATTAAAACTCGACGAGAAACTACTTTCCCGCAGCAATTGCTACTGCGTCGAGGGCCCCGTCTTGACTCTGACGCGGAAACAAGCTAAACTTGTACCCAACTACCGCCACTTGATCGCTGCTGTCTCGGTCTACGCCGCGCCGAGCTTTCGGCAATTGCAACTCGGATCGGATAAAGAATAATGCGTGCTGCTCACTCGCTGCTGCTCTAATTATCTGCCAGCTGTTGGACGATGCGCGACCCTCGTCTACAGCAGTCTGACACGCACATTATACCCGAGTCCATTTTCAGGATTAGCTGATTGCCTCGAGAGAAAGCTTGGCTTAAATCGGATTATCTGCATTGCTCGTGCTCGGAAAATCGAATCGTTATTGTTTGTTCACCCAACATTTTTTCCCCCTTTCGGATTTCATCTCGTCGTTGCGAGCTTCGCGTCCAACATCCGGGCTTTCGATCCTAATCAGCTTGTCGGAAAAGTTTTCCAGTGGTGTAAACAATATTGCGAGAGGGCAAATTAATTGGATAAAGCTGCTTTTGTTTAATTCGACGAAGAAATGGGACGTTGAAATAATTTGACGATTACGATGGAAAGTGTGCGTCGGGTAGTTGATGAAATAAATTTTTCGGCATGCGGCGAATGACGTTAACGCGTAGTTTTAATCCTTTTATTACTGAACCCACGCGTATCAAGGTTATTAGGATTTAATCCGACACAAGTTGGAAAAGTCGTCGGGCTAAAAGCCTCTCGAAATTACGCGCGAATAAATAATGTATAAACCTTCTACATATACGTGTCAGATTTGCATATATTGAAGCAGGTTTGCGCTTTCCATTATGAATTATTTGAATGTTTAATCGATCCCTCTCCCTTTGTAGCGTCAAACTGCTTTTTTTCAAACCTGAAAAAGAGCAGGCACATTTAAACGGGCGACGAGCGCAAAATACACAATGCGACGTTTGCAATATTTTCATTCCATTACGCGAAAACATTTTTACATGGCAGTGAAACGGAAACTCATAAAACAATCAGCGCGTTCAATTATCGACTCCCGAGCCCCAGCCAACATATGTCATACGAACCCAGAATTTGATATTAATGTCCAGGCTGTGAAATTGATTGGATGATTTTTCATTTATCGCAGACGTCAATCCGCGATGTAACGCCCGATCGTTCAATTTTCCAAGTCATTTAACCGGATTACAAAATTACCCAGCCCTTCGATCCCGTCGAATCTCAAACCGAACGAGCGAACGTTCGAAGCCCTTGATAAAATCATTCTCCGAGACTAATGAAAAATTCAATTTTTCTAATTCCAGGCACAAGCGGAAAGTGCAAAATCTTCTTCCCTGCAAGAGCGCAACGGGCGTAGCGGCGGCGGCAGCGGCGGCAAGGAGAGGAAGGACGCTACCCGACAGCAGTCCCCACCCAAGCGGCCCCGGAAATGCCGTCTTGTACGAGGACTTGCCCGATGCCATGTCACGTTCCCAAATGCAACATCACCACGCGAATCACACGGGCCAGCCAACGATCGAGGTACGAGCCACAAATCACCGACAGCAACAACTACAACAACAACTACAACAACAACCACTACCGCCACTACCTCTGCGACAGGCGCCTGCGCCGCACCACCTCGACTATCTCGACTATCGGGACCCCAGGTCCATTTTACGAGTCACCGAGAAACCGTCCAGAGCCGTTCTCGGCGGTTACCGAACCCCGCGCGCGCTCTTGGCCAAGTCCCAGAGCATGTCCCAGGCGATGGGCTCTCCAACGGCCCAAGACACCCCGATACAACCCCCCTCGTCCTCGGAAATGTTCCTAAACAGAGCCGATTCGCGGATTATCTGCCCGGAACCCGTGCCGGTTCACCAGTCCTCTTTACCCGCGCAAACCTTTCGAAGATTGCCCGCGAATCGACGACCTTCCGTCGATTCCGAGGGCTACTCCTACATCGATTTCGCGGACGGGGAAGCCCAAGTTACGGCTTCGAGGAGACTTTTGTCTCCCTCAGCGGTGGAAGATTATTCCGCGATCGATCGGAATTACCGGACGAGACCCGTCGCCAGGAGACTCGTTCCCCCCGACGGCTCCGAGGAGGAGGTTTGTCCTCTCTGCGCGATTCAGCAGATCCACCACCTCCTCGCAAAGCCGAACGACGTGTACCTGAACATCCAGGACACGTGACGGGCAGGGTCGTCTTAAGTTCCTTGCTTTCGAAGGCGTTTCCTTCGCGTTTACACATATCCGCCGATCGATATCTGGGGTCCTCTAGTTTCGGTTCGAATCCTTAACTTGGTGCTCGACTTTTTTTGGCACCGCGTCTTCGAAGGGTCGATCATTCCCTCGATCCGATATAATATATTTATTTGCTCCTTTGTACATTCGTATTGTATATTACGTTTTTAGAGTTTTAGAGTCGGTCGCACGTTCGTCCCGGACAAAAAAAAGTTCCGGCGACGCGAGTTTATCGTCCGCGATCGAAAGCCGGAACTTTTTTTCGGGGCGCGAATTTTTTTGTTTTTGTGTTGTTTTTTTTTAGAGATGCCGTCGCGTGTCTGGTGAAAATCCGCAGGTTTCGAATCGAACGAGAGTCTATTTGTGCGTCATCTTTTGTATTCTTTTGTATTTCGCTCGGGGTTCGATGAATCACGCAAAGGTTTCGTCGATGCTGCGAATTTTCGTCGGTCGTGGGACGCGCGATGTATGTACCGAGTAAGCACGGACTAGTCAGTATTTATATTTTATCGCGGAAACGTCGTATCGGAGCAGATTGCGCGTCACTACAAAACTGCAAGGCTGGGTAAGTTGATAAAAATTAACCAAGTAAAGTTGAACGAAACGGGAATAAAAGAGACGAGTTGATTCAACTCGAGCGCGATATTAAAGAGTCATTTTTTCCATTGAAGTGAATGCTACCTTTTCTTCCGCTTCGACGCTTTAATTACAGAGCTCGAACACTGCAAGTAATTTTTCTGATATGAAAAATAGTCGACCGTTGACGGGGATAAAGGGAAAAAAAGCATTTGAAAAAATTGAATAAAGAAAAACCGAGCTTGGTAGATCGCGCAAGCTTGGTATTCAATACCCAGCCCTGCTCTAAAATAATTTAGAAAGCGTCTAGTGCTGACAGTCAAAGACGGAGCTTTGAGCTGTAAATAGAACTAAAGACCCTGTAATTGTACATAATAATAGGTACTCGCTATGAAGATTCGCACTAAACAGAACACTCTTTTTATTGTAGTCGAGTCGGGAGCACCGCAAAGAAATTATTCTGTAAATTAGTTACTGCGCCAAATTTCTTTTTCACCATTAGCGATAAATTATACGTATTTATTGCGTCGTCAATACTGTGTCCCGGTGATCGGAGCTCGCGCGATTTCTTGTAAATACCGTATCACGAAAATAGAGTGTTTTTAACGGAAACGAAAAACGGAAACCAAAAACGAGCTTTCTCAAGGCTCGAAAAGTAGCGCGAAATTTTCATGTATCACGCGACGAGAAACACTTGTTTTGTCAGCGAATATGGAGCGAGCGAGCGAGAGAGCGCTCAAGTGTACTCGTCGAAATGAATATATGGGAAATCGAAGGAAAGCAAAAAAAAGCAACGAGCGGGTTACGCTCCAGGACATTTTGCCGAACGAGAAAATAAAAATATTCTACTGAAAAAGTTGACGAGGAGTGGTTATTAACCCGGTCCATCGATTCCACATCCCGACTCCACGTCCCTTTTCTCTCGCGCATAAACTTTGATGTTTACCTTTCGCTCCCCGAAGAAGAGAAAACGCGTAAGCGCCACTAAAGGCGCTCAATCTTGGATTGAGCGTCGAGAGACAATGTCGAAGCGAATTGAAAAGCAAAAATCTCCCGCTGTTTTACTCGAAAATCGTGGACACGGAATAACCACTTCTGTGTCTGAACTTTTTCTTCTTGGGGCGCAAAATGGTTTGCAAATTGACGTTCACGGATTTTTACATGCATTCATTTCCAATTAATTTCTATTTCGTCAAGATTTTCTTCGGTAGCCGAAAGCTCCAAAAGAATGTCGCGCAGTTTCTTACGG
>JABFQM010000911.1:0-26788 GCA_022816865.1 Zelostemma sp. ZL-2020
GTCTTGCCGGTGCTTGCAGAAAAATGCTGTTGTTGAGTGGGGTTTGCTTTTTTTTTTTGTTTTTTTTTTTTTTGGCTCGATTTTGTCATGTGGGGAATAACGGTTTTACGATGGACGCAACAAAAAGAGGGTACAAAAGAATCGTGTAAATAAGAGCCGATGAATTTTCGTTTTACGTTTGTCGTTCAGCAATGTCGTCGTATTTTCGTTGTAAGCTCGTAATTAATTCCCTTCCCCCTTTTCTCTCTCTTTTTTTTGATAAAGAAAAATAAAGCGAAAAAAGGAAAACGCGTCGCAAATACACGAAGCTTGGTTTTTCACTCGTCAAGACACAGAATCTCGGCGGAGAAAATTTCGGATTGAGCTTGAAGATCTGTTTCTCGCAAAGAGTATAAGAAAAAGTTGAAACAATCTAGGTATTAAAATAAATTATATGTAAGTGAAATACAGTTAATATATGTATGTATAAAGTACCGGAAACTTGTGAATGTTTTAAAAGAAATGAAATTCGATGCATTTGCGACGAGAATTTTAAAAAGGCAGTTTGTTGTACATAAGAATAAATGGTACTAATTGGGAGTCAGCCTCGTATCGATAATGCACGCGCACCACCAATGAAACAACAATGACAACATTTTATATTCGCCTAAGGTAAAAAAAAATTTAACCAAGTTTACGATGGACTAATGGACAAAGTAATTTATTTATGAGCGAGTGAATGTCCCTTTGTACATTTCTTTTTCTCTGCCACCTCACGAAACGCCGCGGATTTTAATCGAACGAAAACGTGGAATTTTAGCGGGATCGACGTGTAAGCTCGTTACATTTGGAAGACTTTTAATAGCGACGATTCGAAACCCGCGGCGGCGACTCAATTTACGATCAATTCCAAGCAACTGCGTCAAACGCGAATGTGCTGAAAATCGATAAAAATGACTGATAGCAAATAAGTATCGAGGCCAGCAATCTGTAATTGTCATCCGGTTCGTTTCGATCGAGGAAAGGGATTGTGAAGCTGAGGCATCGGGACTTATTCTCTTAAGGATTTCAAAGAATGTCATGCGACGATAAAACACGAAGCGAAATAAAACGACGAACGGGAATTGGGTAAATTTGTACCTACGTTTTTTAAACTTGATTTTTTTGAGTTTTCTGCTCTCGTTTCCAAAATGACGAGAAGTTGTTTTATTGAAACTTGTGTTTTGCATCGATTGTTTTTTTATTTTGCGTATTTTTTCGCGCGTTTCGCGTACGATGATGAAAAGCGCGAAGGAATCGAGATGAAACTAACGTCGAGATCTAATAAACGGCGGTGTAAAATAAAAAGTACGATTATATTGTCAAAGCGTATCTCGAATCATGTTAATATACATATAGTGAGGTAGATAACGCTATTTAGCCAATTAGAAATTTTGTTAATTTGCAAAGATAAGGGAATGCGACGATCAATAGTGATCATCGTTGTCATAATCGCTCACCTCCATGGTCACCTTCATTATTATTACAATTATTGTTATTATTATTTCTAAAACTACGAATAAAATCTAAAATAATATTTAGAGATAAAGGAACCTTAAGATGTAGGCGAATAACATGAAATACTGTAATCTATACATACTTCCACCTTTCGCTCGCTTGCTTTAACAAAGTGAATGTATATTAATGACTAAAATGAATCATTGATAATTTTAAGGATACTCATTTTACCCTTTTCCGGAATATCGAAAATCGAGAAGCAAAAACGACGCGGTAAAACTCGAAAGCATTTTGACCCGCCATTCAATAATTTTTTCGACGATAAAGAAACATACGAATGTAATTTGATTTGTTTTGTTTGCTTTTTTTCAAGTTTTTTTCGAAAACGAACTTTTAGGATAATGCGAAATAATTGTGCGTCGGAATATTTTCGAGCGATATTGTGTAATGAATATATAAATACACGTACACACGACACATGACACACCAAACACGGAAATTCTTGTGAAGAAACAAACTCATATTTGTAGATAAGTACATAAAAAAAGCTTTGCTAAGTGTTTTCTGGTGATTGGTATTTGACCGAGATGTAGAAAAATTGTTTATAATAAAAATGGTAACACGAGATTTTACCTTGTAAAAGTGAACTTGGAAGTCGAATTTCTTTCGTTTCGACGTTCTGTGATAATCTTTAATTGTGCGCGCTGGGAGAATTTCGCTGATGGAAAATCAATAATTGTCTCCGCGAATCAATAAGTCTTGATTGTTCATTTTTGCGAAAGCAAAAAAATGCCTAAGATTTTATCCATTTTTTTCAATTATGCGCGAGCACTGTAAATAAAACGAGATTGGATTTAAACGTATGATTTTCCTGGAGTTGATTACATTTAGCCTTTTGGAATTTGAAAATGGAAAAGTAGTTTTGTATTATTTTCGAAAGAAAGTAAATATTTGGGAAGAGGAAAAATTGTGGATCGTAATTTAAGATTTGATGATGTGATATGGAAGTATTTCTTTACTGATCAACGATGGATTGGAATCTTACACGTGTAATTTGTAGTAATGTTATTTATGTAAAGAATAATGTAGAAATGTAATGGATTAATTTACAAATAATTCTATTGACGGATCGTACGAGTACGAGATGCTGGAATTTGCTTTTATATGTATAAGTATACAATTGTATAAAAAATAATTTTAAAGAAACTGGCTCTTTTTATTCACACAAATTTTCAAATTCACCTTTTTTTCATTTTTATATTCGTGCAAAATCTTGACATTTTTTATTTTCTTTCGATTCGTCACCGAAATCATCGTCGAAAAGTGCGGTAAGTGCATTTTTATTAGCCCCCAAAATAATTTTAGAAAAACATCGATCTATCGATTCAATATAAATCGAAGTACAAAAGAATCGATTGTTCGGAACCATGCAAGTTCGGCAAATACTTATAGTCGGTAAAAAAGCTGCATAAATACCTATGAACGGTACAACATCGAAATAATCAAATAGTGTCGTAATCTACACAAGTGCGTCGAGCGCGTTGTGTTTATAGTCGTTAGATACTTTATTTTTTAGTAGACAACCATGAAAAGAGCGTGCGGATTCGTGATTTTCCGCCGAATTCAAGGCACGGTGGAATACCTCCTCATGCAGACGTCATATGGGGCCCATCATTGGACCCCGCCGAAAGGTTTTTCGATATTTACTTCTCCTTTTAAAATCATTTATTAATTTCATTCATCTCGTCCATTATTCGTTAATATGATCGAATAAAACCAATTTTCAAATATATTTCGAGTATTTCGTATTGTTATCGCAAAAACTTTGAAGGATCTGCGATTACCCGCGGCTGTTTTGGGTAAAATTACAACCGCTCGGGAACAAAGGCATAGAAAAACAAATTTTATTCACTACAGGGTTTATTTATTACGTAATATACCCTGTGCCCTGTCACGAAACTCTCGTCTCCAGTTACACATTTAACGACCTCTTTTACGCTTTCTCACGTGCGAGCTTTTTTCCTTAGTTTCCATCCTTGCTCATTCGATTTGACCTTGTAATTTTATTCCTAATCCTAAGGCAAGGGTCCACTTTTTTAACCTCCAAATGCCATCTGTTCTCGCCTAAGATCGTAAAATCGGGTACCCTAATGCACTTCTTGACTTATTCCGCGTACGCGACCATTAGAAACCTGTATTGTTCATTCATACTATACTTACCTTACTTTTTGCGAAAGTCTCTTTCTTCTATCGTAAATTCATAGAAAATGTTGAAGTTTGAAACCCCCTATTTTTTTCAAATATGGCGCCGTCAAGTGCCGAGTCCGTCATGCGCATCGAGAATGCCTATCGATGTTTTAACTTTTATCGGCATTTCCATTGAATTGTTGCGCATCATTGCTAAATATACATTACCTTGCTACTTTTTTTACCAAAATTGAAGCTTATATTGTTCGTAAAAAATTTCATTTTAAATGCATGACGTCATTCTCAGTTATGAGAGCATTGAATACTGTGGTACTTTTCTAGTAATATTGTAGTAACTTTTGCGCCATTTATTCTATAGCAAATTTTATTCGCGAATTAGTTAAATGTGATCGACGCCAGAATAAAGACGTAATTTTTTATGGTTTTTTATTTATTATACGTATAAAAATGACGAATTAGCATCCAAGTCCTAGGATAAAATTTATAAATTTCCCTGCAATACAGCAGATCGTTGCAAGTTTCTATGACTCACACAAGTAATAAAGAGCTCGTTCCGAGAAACAGGGCATTCATTTACGCGTCGAGTTACAAAACTATATTTTCCGAAAATGAAACGATGCCATTATTTCACGGTCTATTTCATAATTCTTACACTTTTTCACGGATTCATTTTATATTTCGCAAAAAACTTCCCCGAACGGTGAACTAAATATTTCGATAATATTTCGCTGAATAACGACGATTTGAGTTTTGGAAAACGTCGAAATCTTTTTAGTTTTTAATTTTTATCTTGTAAAATAGAAATGGAGTCAAAAAATTGTAGGTAAAATAAATGTCGGTATTTACATACTGTACAGCACCATATTTTTACCTTCTATATTTTTACCTTCTGGACAATACTTTCACAATTTCGTAATTTGCAACGATGTAATTTTCCATAAAAAACGCAAAAGTATAACGATGCAGGCTTTCACAACTTTTCATAGGAAGTTTTTCATTTTTCGTAGTTTTCGAATTAAAAAATAGTAACATTTAGTGAAAAAGGAAGGGAGATATTACTAAATTATTCCGCATTCTTTGTAGGACACGTCGATCCTGGAGAATCTGATTTGGAAACAGCGATACGAGAAACGAAGGAAGAAGCTGGCTTCACCAGAAACGATTTGAAAATTTACGAAAACGTCAAAGAAGAAACCAGCTACCCCGTCAAAGGGAAGCCAAAAATCGTAATTTACTGGCTCGCAGAACTCATTGATCAGAACAAGCCTGTGACAATGTCCGACGAGCACGAGGACTTCAAGTGGTTGCCGATTCAAGAAGCTTGCGAATTGGCGAGACACGACGAAATGAAAAATATCCTGAAAAACATGAACGCGTACATTTCGGAAAAACTTGTTTAAAATTTTGATATTCATCGAAATAAGAGTCAAAGAATAAGGAAAATAAAAGTTTATTAATTTTGTAGACAAGTGTTGCGATTTATTAACCACCCAAATAGAAATTTTATCACAAGACTTTTTTCAAAAGCTTTTCTCACAAAGAAATACAACAATTAATCGTAGCATTTTTTACCAATAAATAATATTTTTCAAATTTCAATGAGACATTCAAAATTGGTCTTTATTCAAGTGCATTAAAAACGCTTTCAATTCCTACATTTCCTCGCAGAAAATTCGGTTTCCAGACCAAATGTAATTTTTTTAATTGATCGAGGATAAATTGTTACCACTGCAATCAGCGATTTCCGGTTACGCACCATGTTACAACGAAAACATAAATAGCTCGGTTTATCATGTCCGATCATTTTCGCGAGTCCCCCGATAACGTTTCATGTTACGATCTCGAATATTATCCGAAGATATGCGAAGACACTCTTACCCTAACGGATTATCAGGTGCGCTCTTATTGCGATTCGCTATCTACGCGAACATAATTCTCAGAGCGCAATCAAAACTGTTCTTCCGATTCATAATTCCTCAATAAAAATAAAAAACCGACAATATAGGTGACGTTTTCGAGAAATAATAAATTGATTTCTCCATAGGCGAGATTGAACATGCAATTCCCACGGTAAAAAGCATTAATTTTACAAGTATTTGTTGTCGATTCGGAACGAAGAATTGTACGATTATAAAATACTCGAGCTGGGGGTGAAGTTGTTCGAGCTCTGGATTCGATCCGTCGTTTATTATGTCTAGGGCCAATCGAAACTCTGTAAATAAATGCTTCGTATCTTATAGGCCGTTCCCGAGCACTCGGCTCAAAGTTAAACGTTTTGAGTGGTCAAGAAGAAGCGTGCACGAGCTCAACCGTCAACGCATTCACAAATCATTCAACGCAACGTTCGATCCTCGATCCTCATTTTCATTAGTCTCGATTTTGACTCCGAAGCGAACCGATCGCGCGTGCAAATGTTCATTTTATATTCCGTGGAGTGGCGTTTTCTTTGATTTGAATTTCGGAATTTCTTCTGCAATCGATGACGATCAATTGTTCTCTTTGCGCTATCGGTAAGCAGAGTATAAAACCTTTGTTTCATGAATTGACAAGGATTATGCTCCGTTTATCGCGAGCGCAATGGGTAATTATCCTCGAAACGAATCAGCGCATCTTTCGAACTACGATTTCTTGGATCCAACTTCAGCGATTCTCATATTCTAGAATAATTATACCGGGCACATGAAGGGTATTATGCTAGATATATGCAGAATCGCGCAAAATGCACGTCGTCCAAAATTCGAATCGTTTATCTTCCGAGATTGAATTTGCCGAGTGTCTTCATTCGATCGAAATGCACATTTACGCGGTTATCAACGAGTGGTACGAAGCACGCCTTTTTTCTATGCTTCTTTCTTTAACAATAAAGTATATCGAGTGCGTCGTGTTAATTTCGGAAACATCGATCCCGTTCGATTGCATTTCGAAAAGTTTCTTCATTTTCGATTGAAAATGAAAATCACGGTCGCTTTCCCCGGAAATTCAGTAAGAATTTAATATAAACAAAAACTTTTCATCACTGCAAAAATTTAAGCAGTTGCATTTCTTCAGAATGAATCATATCACGTTTTTTTATCAGTAAACTTCGTATCAGATAATTCAGAATTACGGTCATGGCAGCAGCGAAGTAACTTTGTTTTGGGGTAGTGCAATCGCATGTCACGAAAAGAAAAATCAAAGCATAAATCTCGCTAGTAATTTGCATCTTCCGCATTTTAATTAACGAGCGCAAAATAAACATATTTCTTCCCTTTCTTTCCGAGTTCGTTTCCCTAATTGCAGAAATTGCCAAGACTTTTAAATTTGCAGGGCTCTAAATATAAAGTTTTGGATTAATTTGGTTCTGCATAAAATAGAAATGTCACTTGGTGCAAGGTACCAATTCTATTTTAACCTTGCAAGTTTCTCTCGGCTGGAGTTGATCGATCCGGCGTAATTGTATTAAGAAAGTAAAAATATTGAAGGAGCTTTGGTAGTGCACTTTCGAGTTTCGGCGTCGAAACAATTGAATGGCCGATTCCAAATTGTTTATAACAACAGTAATGACACTTTTGACCGATTTATTTTTTGAAAAGTTTAAAATTGTACATTTTTTAATTCTTTACATTTTTTTTATCAACAAATAAAGGTAATGAAAATTGTATAAAGTCAAGATGGTGTCGAATGTCGCGGAGGCTAAAAGCCGGAGAAATTGCAACGGGAAAAAAGCGATTCCGGTAAAAGGCGTTTTACTTTGCGGCGATGACGATAAAAAAGGTAAAATAAAGTTCAAAGACGAGGCGAAACATCGGCAAATTCTTAAAATGACGACGATTAATACCAAAAGAAAAAGGTGACACTTTTAACTCGAACGATTCTTCTTCGATTAATTAAAGAGTTGATCGAGGCGCTTAATTTCATTCAGAGTTTTGTCGATTTGCACAACCAACTGCAAATACGATGCAGTGAAAAGAATCGCTGCCCAGTACGGCATGAAAGAAGTGCTGGAGGATAAAAATTGGAATTTATTCTGGACCGATATGAGTGTTGGAATCGAGCGCGCGAAGAGTCTGAAGCGGTTCCAAAAGATCAATCATTTCCCGGGTATGATCGAGATCTGCAGGAAGGATTGTCTCGCGCGAAATTTGAATCGGATGCTGAAACTCTTCCCGGAAGACTACAACTTTTTTCCGAAAACCTGGTGCTTCCCCACAGAGTAAGATCTTTTTATCGATGTATAAAATACATCGAAAACATGATTTGATTAATCAATTTAGTTTTGGCGACGCGACAAAATACTCGAATAACAAACGGGTCAAAACGTACATCATAAAACCTGACACCGGAAGCGAGGGGTGCGGTATTTACTTGAAGAAAAGTTTGAAAGACGTGAATCGATTCGACCGCGTGATTTGCCAAGTTTACATTTCCAGGGTGAGTTCGAGCGTTATCTTGAGAAGTCGGACGATATTTACAAATTAATTTTTTACGTAGCCATATACCATCGACGGTTTGAAATTCGATCTCCGGATCTACGTTTTGATAACGTCCTTGAATCCACTGAGAATTTACGTGTACAACGATGGTCTTGTAAGGTAAAGAAAAATTCGATGTAATGTTGAAGTATTTCGTTTGAAGGCAAAATGTTACAGGTTTGCGACGAGCAAGTACAAATCGCCGACCTCTCAAAATATGTCCAATGTATACATGCATTTATGCAATTACGCCCTTCAAAAACACAGCGAAGATTTTATTGCTCACGATGAATTTGGTAGCAAAAGGTGAGACGCTGTTCGAGTAGGGGAGGGACTGGTGCATTTTTAAAGCTTCGTAATTTTGATTTTCGTAACTTTTTAAATTTGCTGGGGGCATTTAATGAATTTGAAATCATATTAAATCAAAAATTAATGAAAATTGTTTGCGATCCTTCATTTTTAAGCAATTAAAAATGTAAAAAAGGAACTTAATTACAAGTATGAGAAAGTGACAGAAAATTGTATTGATCGAGTTGTATAAAAATTGGTAGTACAAGATCGCGAAATTTAAATTTTCTGATGTCAAGAAACTAATTTGTTTAATGACAAATAAAACTCGATGTAAAATTCAAGACTTTCTTTTTCGAGCGCAAATGAATTTGATGAATTTCAGAAAAATTGCGTTCCTAAACAAGTGGCTGCGAACCCAAAACGTCGATGTGGAAGAATTATGGAAAAACATCGACGAAATCATAGTTAAAACAGTAATCGCTGCTTACCCGACGTTGAACCATTGCTACAACACGTGCTTTCCCACCCACGACATGACCAATGCATGCTTCGAGCTTTTGGGTTTCGACGTTCTTCTCGATTGGAGACTAAAGCCCTATTTGCTCGAGGTACACTTTTCACAGCAAAATTATTTTTCCATTCGTCATTTTTCGTCTACTAAATCTCTTGGAGTTCGATTCTTTACACTACAATCTTTTGGAGTGCAATTTTAAGAGCATTTCGGGAAAAAGTAGGGTATGAACGGACAATATAAGTTTGTAATGGTCGCGTACGCGGAATAAGTCAAGAAGTGCATTAGGGTACCCGATTTTACGATCTTGGGCGAGAGCAGATGGCATTTGGAGAGGTTGAAAGAATGGACCCTTGTCTTAGGATTAGGAATAAAATTACAAGGATGAAAATTAAGGAAAAAGGCTCGCACTTGAAAAAGTAAAAGAGGTCGTTAAAAGTGTAACTGGAGACGAAAGTTTCGTGACAGGGTACAGGGTATACTTCGTAGTAAATATATATTTATTTCTATGTTTTAAAAGCAAGAGATTGTAGTAGGCTTAATTTTTCGCAGTGAAATTGCACTCATTTAGTGTAGAATTCCACGCAAGAAAGATAGGAATTAAATGACTATATTTCGAGTGCATGTTCGATCTAATTAAAGTAAAATTGCGCTCCATATTTCGAATGAAACATTCCACTCTTTCATTAAGAGCGAAAAGTGCACTTTAAAAGCAATTAATTCGAACTATAGAATAAAAATCCACTCTAAAATATGCAGTGTGTCGGTAGGTAAATCACTCTCCGAGTTTTCATACCGACGCTCAAATCGACAAAGACGTAAAAGAATCGCTCTTAATGGACACGTTCAAAATGTTGAATCTGCATCAATTGGACAAAAGAAAAATCATGGAAGACGACAGAAAACGCGCGAGGGAAAGACTGCTGCGGTCTCTGAGCGTGAGAAACGTGAGGTAAAGGGAGCGAGTGATAATTTATAGATTTGCGCGCGGCCAACGATTTCAAAACTAAAACGCAATTACGACATGAATCAAATGATCCCCACTTAGGCGAGGGTCAAAAAATGTAACTATAATTGTATCGAGTTGGGCAATCAGTCGCAGTCAGTCAAACTTTGGCATTCATTTTCATCGACCGTAGTTACAAGAGTGATAAATGAAAACATTGATATTTTCATTCTCCGTTTTTCACTACGAAAACTTGATCGATTAGATTTTTTACTCGAAATTTACGTGATTGGCAGTGCGAGCGATGATTGTACGGGATTGAAAAGCGAAAAAAGTGATGCGACCCAGTGCCAGTTCGCATGGGAGGACTCGCACATGGGAAATTTCCGAAAAGTGTATCCTGGGGAGAACAGTCATAAATATCATCCGTTTTTCAAACAGTCCGCTTCAACGTTCCAAGAAACCGCGGCCTCGAGAGCGCGCGAAGAAGCGTCCAAACTACAGCGCGAGAAATTCGACGTAGGAAATGTGTATTTTTAAATGAAACGCATCGGGCCGGAAATTTAAAACAAAAACGTTTTAGCTGAAGTTGAAAGCGGAACAAAACAAATTCTTGTTCGGAAAATGGAAGGACTCGAAAATCGGTTCTGAAAGTCCTCTCAATTTCCAGAGACCGAAAGTTCAGACGAAACGTTCGTTCAAATACGCTTTGCAAAATCATCTTTCAGCCGAAACGGTCAGTTTCATTTACATTTTTATGATTGATTACGAGGATTTACGAGGATTTGGATTTTTGCAGGGGAAAAAAATGTCTTCTTTCGAGCCGGAAATCATATCGGAGGAGGACGAAAAAGAGCGGAAGAGTTCGATGGCCGAGAGGGTACTTTTTCTGAAAAGTCAAAACATATTTGAAGACGTTTACAATGCGATGAAGCTCAACGGGACATTGAGAGGCGTGGATGAAAAAAAATACGGGGAATTGTTCGAGAAGAGGGAAGAAGGCGCCGAAAATATTGCCGCCCAGATGTCTCAGTGCTCTTGTGAAAACGTGCCTGGGGACGAAAAAATTTGACCCCGCCGAAATTGTGTTCAATCGATGCTAAATAAAAGCCAGGCGATATTCTTAAAATGAAAAAAATGTCCTTTTTTTCTCCAAGAAAAGGTATAAAATGACATGTAATTGTTTCTTATCAAATTTTTTTATTTCTAAGAATACTCGATTTCCGAATAGACAAATTTGCAAACAGAGAGAGAAAGAATAAATATATGATGATTTTTGATGAGATTCGAATACAGTTAAAAAATGATATTTCAATGGATAATAGATTTATTCTATGTACATGTCCCTTTAAAGTTAATGCGGCACTGATTTCCTTGCAGAATATTTTACGTCAATAAATTCCGATCCCATTAAATCTAACAGAATGGAACATACATGAATATATACACGATAATTACTTGTCGCATCACGCGCAATAATAAAATTCACATATCGTTTTGAATGTAAAATACAAATGACGTTAATTTTGGCGAAAAGGACCGCTTCCGTACATAAACGTTTCAATTGTACAACGACGATTTACAATTTCATAATACACGTCACTCACTTTTTACATAAAATTGGCAAACACGAAATCATCCAAAGGTAAAAAAGAGAAAGAGAAAAAAACGAATTGTAATTTCATGTTTAAAAAGCGTTACATCTTTAGTGTATTATGCAATTCGTGTTTGTATGCATTCTCGCAGTCTTTTTTATTTGCGTACGGAAATTTGTCTTCGGTCGTTTTCTACTCGCAAATAAAGATTTATACAATTCGAGTTTATTTCATGCTGAACATCGGTGGCTCGGAAAAATTGTTACATTTTTCCGTGCGCTGCACCGCGAATGCGTACAAAACGTCGTATAAATAAATTCGCGAAAATATTGGGACATTACATGACCAATAATTCGCGTGAAGCACCTGCTACGTTGCACTGTCTGGATCGGATGTTTTTACACGTTCATCGAATTCGACGTGAATTTTGCAACAAAAGAATAATTTGTATTTGGACGAACGATCGATAAAACTTAATTGCATGAAATATTTGCTTCCGGACATTCATTTTCAACATGAAATTCTCGTCGAATTCGGCCAACATTTCCCGATTGCCGGCACACTTTAATCACTTTTCGACAAATGGAAAATTGTCGCTTGCCGAAAAACGATAATAAACAAAATGACAAAAAGTGTAATCTTCGCTTTTTCCATGGACGAATTAAAATTTACAATACTCTGGTTAGTTTCGCGTTACAAATGAAGTTCGCCGCGAAAATTCATCTCTTATTAACCCTTCGAGCAACGCATCAAACGGACAATTCCAATTTTATTAAGATTTTGAAATTCTCGCGTTTTTCACGCCGAATGCTGAAACTGAATATTAATATTTTTGCTCGTCGCTCGAAGAGTTGAAACGAAACGAATGGAAAGACAACGTATGCCGTAATGATAAATCTATTCGTTGTAATACTAATATGAGCATTATGCAGTATGTATAGGATCCTGTGTGTTATTTGTGTAATATTCCTTAAAACGCATGATTAAAATAGAATGAGTTCTAAAAAGTAAAAACGATATACGGCTATAGTTCGATTAATGTAAAATTATACAATCTCGAGCTCGATGATTTTTCGCTAACCTGCCAACGGAATCAAAACTATTTAGCAAAAAATCCTCGTGTTAAAATCATAGTTTTCGAAAAAAGTTGTAAAATCGGCAAGAACATATCTTCATTTGAAAACAGCGGTAAACTGTTCAAGAACTATATATATTTTTACAAAATTTATCGAAAAGTATAATTTTTGACACGATCGTTCTTTTTTCAATTAACATTTCGTATGAAGTCAAGTAAAAAAAATCTAGATTATTGTAAAATTATTATTGAAGCACGTCACTGGTGCTACAAATTTGTAGGACCGTGAAATGTCTATTTTGTTCATAAAAAATCCTGCCGAAAACGCAGCAGCGTCTCTAGTCTAAATTTGTTGTTTTCTTCAAAAAATGGTTGAATATGAAACGTACAAAATCGTTTGTTAAAATTGTGATTACTAAAAATCAAAACATTTTTAAACAAAAGAAAAGTACTTTTCAAAAGGAAACCCGGAATTTATTTTCAACCGCATTGACGACCGATTTTATATAATATTTAGGTACTTTTGATACTCCACATTTTCAAGTCTTGAAATCCTCGCTTTTGTCTTGTTTCGATCGCCATTTTTGTGGCTCCGTTCAAAAATCTTCCCGACCATTTTGAATTCAATAAATTTTTTCCAACGAAGAATCAAAGCCAAAACGACAAAGAACAAATTTAGTTACTTCATTGAATTCAAGGCGGTCTCAATCAGGAGTTGTTATTATAAGTTACAACTTTCAGTCAAACAAATCCTCCACTCAACAAACAACCCATTCTCCGCGCAACAATTTAAAGCTAAAATTTAAAGCTAAAAAGTTATCAACAAACAGCGTGTTTGTATTTTATGCGCGTGCGCTTGTGTCGTCTGTATACATGCTTATGTATATTTATACATGTATAGATCGCACATTTATACACATATACATATACATATTTAACAAAGTGTTGCTTGTGCGTCGTACGTACGACGGGCCAAGAAGTGTTATGGTTTGAACTTGACCAGTGGTATGCTTTTCGACTGTAGACACTTGTCGCAAACCCACTCGGCGTAGACTTCCTGGGTCAAAAGTTGATACGCAGCTTCTGACAGTCCCGTGCATCCTCTGTAAAATTCGTCAATTTTTTCTTCAGTCTTTCTTTCCCTTTTTATCTATTTTTGTGCAAAAATTGCTGCTTTCAATGAATGTGTTTCGACAATCTGCAATACGACAAGAACCAATTTTACCTGTGAAACCAAAAGTTGCAGCCGGACTCGCAGAGAATCGCCTGGTCGTTGTCGTGAACTTCCTTGTGACAGACTCCGCAAGGATAAATCGGAGGCGCATTCGGATTCTGGGGGTTGAATACCATCGGCTGATCAGGAGGATAAATCTGGATAAAAACAATAAATTATTTCGGCTGCTTGAAACGGAAATGCCCGATCGCAGGATTCTACGTTGTAACAGGATTATCGACGTTTTTTTCGCTTTCGACACTCGCAATTCGTAACAAAACAAAAATAAATAAAAAGTAGCAAAATTATCTTAAAAAAATTAGGTCGTGGAATTTTCGTTGTTCCCGAAAATCTTTGATTATCGTTACTACAAACTATCGGTTACATTTTTATCGTACTTGTCGACATTACAAAACGAATTCTAAGTATACAAAATAATTAAACTAATTAAACTACAAAATTTCAAGGATAAAATTATTGTTGCATTTTCTGCCAATTATGTCGCGCATTCTGAAAATAACAAAAGCAAAATGAAGAAAGCTCGGTCACATCAATAATCCAAATAAAACTAGAAATCGTGAAATCATGCAAAATGCAAATTCTGCGTCAACCAAGAGCGACGCCGTCGACTTTCATTCAACTTTAACGATTCGACGACTGTGTCGCTCTTAGAAAAGCACCCCTAAAACCTACCTTTCCCGCTGAAACTGGCATAGGTTTAGGTCCCATTCCCGGCGGTCCCTGGAACCCATGAGGTGGCATATTTCCAGGCATGTTCATGGGATGCGACATCGGTGGCCCACCCCCGATATTATTCGACATATTTCCCATGGAGCTACCCATGTGCGCCATCTGATTATGATGCTGTGCGAGATTCATATTCTGCATATTATTCATTGGCGGACCAGGCATGTTCATGTTGCTCATCTGGTTGTGTCCGGGCATGTTCATATTGTTCGAGACCATGGAGCTCATGGTGGTCATGGGGCCATTGATGGGCCTGCCGAGGTTGCTGAGGTTTCCGCCCATGTGGTTCGGGTGTGGCTGTGATCCGTTGTGGCCAAGAGGACTATTTACATTGTTGATGGGTGGACCGTTCAACGGACTGTTGGGTGGTATGTGGCTGTTCATGTTGTTCATGTTCATGGGACCATTGCCCATGTGATTCGAGCCGGGCATGCTAAAATAACAATGACAACGTTATTTTACGGCCACATTTCTCGCGAACATTACAAATATAACGCCAAGAAAATTCACCTGTTCATGGGCGATCCTAGAGGGCCACCCATGGGACTACCCATGCTATGCCCCATGTTATTCATGGGACTGCCCATGGGCCCACTGTTCATGCTGTTCATAGGACTGCCCATGGGCGGTCCGCTCATCTGCGAATTGCTCATGTGCGCCATGTTCATGTGGTTGTTCATGGTGTTTATCGGACCCGGGGGCCCAATGTTCGGGCCCATGTTGCTCATGGGACTCATGCCGCCCATCGCCGCGTGATTCATCGGCGACATCCCGCTCATGTGGTTCATGTGGTTGCCCATCGGCGAGTTTCCCATAGGACTCATGTTGCCCATATTATGGGGGATCATGGGGTTCATGCCTCCTATCGACGCCAGGGGACTCATGCCTCTCATCGGTGGACCGCCCATGTGGTGTGGATGGTGCGGGTGCATGTGGGGCGGTCCCCCGTGCATCATGGGGTTCGGCGCCTGAGGCGTGTCATCAAACGGGTTACTCGCCACTATCGTGTCGCCATATCCAGTCAGAGGAGGTGGCAAAAGGTCCTAAAACATAAAAAATTTAAATAAAAAAAGAGATCGAAGCATTTATACAAACAACGTCAGACCTTGCTGATTCCGTTTTCTAGGCAACGAAGATATAACATGCATTAATATTCATGAAAAAAGTCTCTCGATCTATGTCTTGCTTCAAACAGCGCAAATTATTGATTCTTTAGAACAGTGTAGAGACAAATGCAACTTTGGAACACTGCAAATTGCGCTTTTTCTCTTCTATCTCTGGCATAGAACGTTCTTTCGATTTTTTTTTATGCTTGCCCAACTGTTTTGATACCTGGACAGAAGGAGCTTGCTGGGAAGCTTGTTGAGCAACGTTGGCATTGGTGCGTCGCTTCTTGTTGGGGTTGCCACCAGTGGGAGGAGGTGGCGGCGGGTGAGGGTGAGACGTGGGCTCCTGGTGCGGCGGCCCGTTGGGCCCCATACCCACCCCCATCCCCATTCCTCCTAACGGCATCCTTGTGAAGGGTGGCATGCCCGCGATATTGTGGCTCATTTCCTTCGATCTCGCCCCCCCTCACTTTCTCATGCCGTGCGAGAGTCTCCGGTGCTCTCAAGATGATCCCTCGTCGATGTTTCACTGCAAATAAAATGAGTTTGTTAATTCACGTGACTTTGAACTCGACGAACAAATCCAACATTCTCGAGATGAAAAATTGTGCAACGGATTCGAATGCCAGAACTGCATTTAGTGGAAATATTTCGAATATTGCAAATTTATTTTTTCCCGTGACGCTGAAAATTGTCCATCCTTCGAGATTGTCCCTGATTCAAACCTCAATCTTGAACCTGCAATTGAAGAAATGTGAATAGCTTGTTTTCAATAATATTTGTTAATTCGCTTCTTATCATAACGTGTATTTCTTTAGATACCAAATAACCTTGTAAATAAATGCCTGCAAATCAACTCCCGCCACGAAACAGCCGGTTATTTCACGGAAAGAAAAACTTTTGTCCAAGTTTTCCGAATGCGGGGCGAAAAAAAAAATTCTCCCGACAGCGAAAAACAATCGCGACGATCCCGCGGATCGAGACCGTGAGCGAGTCTCGCGTGGGAGGAGGCAATGTATTTATACACGCGTATAAATAATCGAGAACGGGAGTCGATGAAAATTCGCCCCCCGAGTCGAAAAAAAAGGTCGTCGAAAGGGAGTACGAAGGACCAACCTAACCTTATTTATTGCATCTTTTGCTTGCGGCCCCGAGTGCCGGGGAATTCGCGGGCCGCGTGATAATTGCAAAAAAGCGAAAGCGCGCGACTTACCAGCGCATTATAGTCGAAGATGTGAGCCGCGAACATCGCTAGTTTTTTTTACACACACATTCAGTGAGTGCTGCGAAGCCAGCCGAAGCCCGTCCGTAACCCGACGTTTAACAGCGCGGCCGCGTTGCGATTTTCAAGTTTCAGTTTATGCAAAATTTTGCAATATCTCGCCACACTTCTAACTTTTCAACTTTATCCAACTTTGTCCAACTTTATCCAACTTTATCTGAGTTGAATGCCAAGTCAAGCCGCCATTGTCGCGTACGTAGGTTACTTGCCTGTGTGTGCGCTTGTATTGTGTTGCGTGCGCGTTTCCTCGACTCACGTCCCAGGTGGCGCTTCGCGCCGCATTCCTTTTTCGAAATGCTAAAAATGCCGAAAACTCGTTTGCTATCGTTGCGATGACACTTTGTTTGTTTATCCGTTTATCCCGAACAATTTGATTTTTGTTGTTTTCGATTCGTCCGCGGGAACTTTGAAATTCCCGCTACGATCTCGTTCGTTGCTGGACATCTTGTTTATCAAGATAGCAACTTACTTTTTGTTTTTCGGTAATTATAATTTATACGCTATTTTTAACTTAATATTTTTTAGAGAAAATCGTAACTGTCGGTAGATATTGATTATATTAATTGTACTTTAAAGTACAATTTTTATGTTGAAATAATACTGTAAATAACACTAATATTTCGATCGACCGTTTTTTACAACTTAAAGAAAAGTATAAAAAACAGTCGTTTTACATTATTTTTCAATGAAATGACTTAAATTATAGGCAATTATAATTTCCGCAAATGAACTTTAATCAATTTCCTTGATTTCAGTTTCACGTTTTTTCCGAATTTTTTTTGGCGGGAAAATTTTCCGTTTCAAATTTGTTAAACATTAAAAAAGATTAAAAATCTGAAAATTCGATAGCTGGTAAGTCAGACTTCGACTTGATAGATGGAGTCTCGAATCCCTCGTTCATCAAAACGTTGTTATCAGTTGAAGCGTTATCTCCGATATTCTTTTGTATCAACAAAAAGTAATAAAAAAGATATTCTTTGTTTTTTATTACAAATCCACTCGACAACATTCCTTTTCGAATTGTTTAAAATCGTTTATTCATTTTATATGCTCAATCTTCGAATTGTTATCAACATTCTTTTACGATATAATTCCAGCCGCATTGTTTGACATTAACGATTTTTTTCAGGGTCTTAATATGCTACTAAATAATCTACAGCTTTATTGTGAGAACATGAATTCCTCACTTTTTTATCGTAAGCAAAATGCAGGAAGCGAGACCAGTTTATCAACATAATTCATTTCAGTGTTTGCAAATTGACGTATTTTTCAACGCTCGTTTTTATTACACGAATTTCCTGTTTACGAATTCAACTGAATGTTGTCTGGTTTATCAAAATTACAAAGTCGCAAAAACCTGCGTCATCAAAAAACGTCACATCCGAAGAAGAATATTAAAATCTTTTCTTGAAAATTCATTTCTCCTCAAAGTACATCGTCAGAAAGTTAAAATGAACCTGCCTTTAAATCATAATAATAAAAAGTACCTGCGATTCGTTTTGTTACGAAATTTCTGAATAAAAATGTTCAGTTTGCAAGATAATTAATTGAAATTCTTGAATTTTTCGTTGTTTTGCAGAAACCCTCGCAAATATGTAATAAAGTACTGTTGTTAAAAACAAGCATTTAGACGAGCTACTTGAAAATTAAAAAAAAAAAATTGTTGTATCATCTCTCTCAAAGTTTTTGAGAAAAACATTTAAAATAATTAACCCTGCCCAAAATTCGAACTTGCAACCTAATTCTTTGTACTCAAAATAAAAGTATTAATTTTTAATTCACTTAAATTCTCACATATAATACAAATAAAACGTTGCATTTACTAAATTTCGTTGAATATACAGATCGCGTTAAATTGAATATTCAAATATTTAAAACGTTGTAACCCAAACATCCGTTTCCAACTGTTAAAGTTCCCCGTTCCCATTGGAAAGTCATTTTTTCTCAGCAAGCGTGACCCTCCCAAAGAACATTTTATCTCTTTAAAAGCACTCTCATGTAATTCAAGTTTCATTTTTTTCCAAACTCGTTTCTTCAGTCGACGCATCGAATTCCGAAGAGAAGCGATCTTTTTATTCAAATTGCCGATGCGGATATTCAAATACGAAGCATTAACAAATAAAAGTTGTGTAAGAATTTGACATGCGTTTTCTTTTCTTCGAAACCCATAATTTCACCTCTGACGTACCCACGATTATCCCAACGATACAATTTCCGTATATATACACATGTGAGTACATCCCATACTTTCATATGTAACGTCAACGAGAAGGAAAGTTGGTCGACCGGGACCAGTGCGTCCCCAGATTTCGTTGTGAGAGGAGTGCGGTGACTTTTCGACGCGTCTCTTTACCTTTTTCGAGCTTACATTTCTCCGCTCGCGTTTCTTTTCCACCTGTTACACGCACGAAAAGCGACAGCGTTGAATTTCGCTTCTCCGATATCTAGCAGCGTAAAAGAAGCGATTTTCCACTCAACACCTCATTTCATATCGTTTTGCGCTCTTTACAGCGACCGATCATGCTTCTCATCGTTAAGGTGAGTTATTAATTCCGTTACGAATTACTCGCTTTTTTGCCTAATCGATTATTAATCCTGATGGATCGCTAATTAATGGCACGACGAGTTTGTTTTTTCACGCTTTTTAAGCGGTTTAATCATCGGAACAAACACGGGGAAACACAATTTTTCAAGTATTTTATAACGAAGCATCCAACTTTCAGCGATTTCGATTTCAAGAAAGGGCAGAGTACAAGATTCTCGAGTTTCAAAACATCGCTTCGCAAATTGGCGTCGTTTTCTCGCCGTTCTCTATTTGCGTTCGATTCAACTTGAATTTCAAGCTTCGATTCCAATATCAATCTTTATTATTATTATTTTTTCGCAATAACGAAGCTCGGAGTTACAACTTTCGCGCGCGCTCGCCGGTGAATGGTGTAATAAAGCAATTATAAAAACACTTTTTCAACAATTTAATGATGCTCGTTATTTTCTCGGTCAAAGAGATTTTTCGCGGCGAATAAGTAGATAATAAATCGCGATTTTTTCACGAGAATGACCATTTTTCTGGCCACCTTCCATCTTTCGAGATCAATAAAACAGTGCTTCGACAAACTGGACTTTTGTACATGTATTATTTCTTATTATACAGTCCGTAACAGGATTTTCAATGGAATACTAAGCAGCTTCTGTTGGACGAACAAACGAAACTCATCAACTTTCTCTACATTTCGACATCCAAATTGATTTATGTCTCATTTGTTACACGACTTTTACTGCTGGACTGGTACATTCGTGCCTTGAAAACCGGATTAAATGTATTTTTTATTCTTCGTAAAGTTGCATTTAAATTAAAAAACGCGGTACACAATTCTTAAGATGAAACTCTTGATGAAAGCCTCTTCGCAAAAAGCGATTTATCTCTTGAAAAGAGGGTTACACAAATTAAAGCTCCGTAGGTAATGGGTTTCCTGAAGATTTTTTTACTTCGAGCAATTTGTTAATAATGCAGGGCGCTCTGGGAATTCTTCAAATTGATTGATGCTTTTGCGGATCGGGCCGGGAAAGTACATATCAATTGTTCGCTTCCTACAATGAGAATGATATACGATACTTCGCGGAGGTCGATATTAATGGGGAATCCATTAGCATCCTTGTTTCTAACGGAGATTCTCCACGCTTTTACACTTGGTAGAATAAGTGCTTAAATGAAATTCTGATGTATCATACAAATTCACATTTTTTGCGACGTTAGGAAACAAAAGTGCAAAATATAATAAAACGTGCTCAAATCCATTAAAAGCATTAAATTTATTCAATTTTTCGAACGTTCAAAGGGAAATCCTTGTTCATTTTTTCCTGCGGCTGGATATGTCGCCCGTATGAAAATGATTTATTAATCTGCGTTAACGATAATCAAGTGGACACATTGTACGGGATTTCCGAGAGTAATTTCCGAATAAAGATGTTGACATCGCCAGTGAAAGTTGACACGTACAATTACGTTTAAATTATAAATGGAAATCCCATACGTTTCGCAATTGTAGGAAACTAAGAGGTTTTATCTTCTGTTGAAGTGAAACTCACAAATCTCAAAGCTTTTAAGATTAACAATAATGTTCAACGTTCCCAAGCGATTCCGAAAAACAAGCCTCCTCAATTTCATCCGTGTTCTCTTCGGTAATAAATTGTGTTCCGAAATCCCAAAAAATATGGACATAAATAACACAAATAAATAAACGAATCCAAACAAATGAAAAATGCATCACCATTTACGTGATTCAATTAAATTTAATTGAAACCTTGATATCGTTAATCTTTACCTCTATATTTGTTTTCGATGTAAATTCATGAACAAACAAAAAAACGAATAAACAAATTATGATGAATTAATAACACGCGAATGCATTCATATTCAAATAATGAATAAATCGATTCTTTTTCATGCGAAATCCGTCACGTGTACAATCCCTGGATTCCTAGGTACAATCAATAACCCAAAATATATAATTTCAGATATCGCTGCTCTGTTTGCTGGCGTATTTAACCCTGGAGCCGACAGCAGCCCAGTCTGCATCTGGAATGCAAGTTTCCGACGACCAAATCGATATGGCATTGAACGACAAGCGCTATTTAATGCGGCAATTAAAGTGCGCGTTAGGCGAGGCACCTTGCGATCCCATCGGACGCCGATTGAGACGTAATTAGCCCCGCCGTAACGAACAACTCGGACAAAAGAGAATTACGTTCCATTAAACAATTCGTTTTCCAGATCTGGCGCCGTTGATTCTGAAAAATGCTTGCTCCCAATGCACCCAGCAAGATAAGACTCAAGTCACTAAGGTTCTCACGCACATCCAAAGAAATTACCCGAAAGAATGGGCGAAGCTGATCAGACAGTACTCGGGATTCCAAGGGAAATCTTAATTAATATAAACCCCGACGCGTGATTAATAATAATGAAAAAAGCGTTCGCTAAATTTTTCAACCCGACTGATATTGAAATTAAGCTCGTTTATATTTATTCTCGCGTTGGATACGGATTGTTTTTTTTTTTTCTTTCAAGAAATGTAAGTTCTGGAGATTAATAAAACTCGAAAGTTCCTCGAGCAATTTACCTCTTTGTTCTTCGCGCTTAATTCACTTTACGGAAACTCTTCTAGCTCCCCCGCCTCTTCGGTTAATCAAGTGTAATGTATTAAAATTATACAGCTTCGTGGCAGCGTTTTATTTTTAATTTTCCGGCTTCGCTTTGTTCGACATCAAGCAACAAGTTGTTAATCGACAGAAACAATTATTGAGCCGGTCTAGCGCGCATAATCCCGACATCTAATTATCGATCTTCATTATTATTTACGCGTGTGTAATATATTGTTTACCCGAACACAACTGGAGCGACGTGGAGATTAATTACTTCATCGCGCGAAATGTGCGTGCACATTCAACGTTTTGCATGCACTTATTCATAGTTATCGCAATTGTGCACATCGTATCAACCGATTGGACTCCGCCGTATCGCGGTTGTAAATTTTTTATACTTTTTTTTTCGATAAGAACGTGAACGGAGGGAGAGTAAAATGTTCCGTTGAAAATTGCATGTAAACTAAAATATTTTAAGAGCGATAAAAAATTATTAGAAATTACGTTTTATTATAGATAACGTGACAAATTATCGGGATGCGTCGCGTGTGTTGTCAGGGGTTGAAGCTATAATCGGGAGGCGAAGAAATTGGCCATAAAAGTATCGCTCGTGTAATGTCGTAAAAAATTGATGCCGCATTAAATCTACGTCTTTTATCAAATTTCCCCGTTATATCGAAACGTTATTCTTAGAAACGATAAAGCTGCATTTATCCGTCATGAATTCAGTGCCCGAGCACTTGTAAAAGCAAAAAAACGCAATGACAAATTTAGTTGTTTTTGCAGCCCCAAATTGCTTTTTAGGGATTGTGTTCACGCTGAGTATTAAAATGGGCTTCGCGACTCGGGGAAAAAAAGTCCGGGGAGAGCGATAATTGCGAATAAAAGAGGCGGCGAGGGCAAAAGAAGGAATAATCGACGCGCGATAAATCTAAAGTGTCTCTTAAGCCATAGCGCATTTATCACGCGATGGTAACGTAAGCCGTATACATACGAATATATATCTATTCCAAAGTGTATCACGGTCTTTACTCCATAAGTTTTCTAAGCTCTTCGTCCTCTCGGGGATTATACGTGAGTTGCTATCGGCCCCGAACAAAAGCAACTCGTTTCGTCGAGAGCAAAATAGATAAAAAGGTCAGAGAACTTCGGTTCGAAAGTTCTAGCGAGACTTTGTACGCCCAAAGGATGGGTGGGATTGAAGTGATTTCTTTAGTGGCAGCCCAAGTTCGTTTTTCACTGCAACATACTCCCTACAGTGCATAATACATTAGCTACAAGGGAGGTAATAGACGAAAACAAAACAAAAAGAGATGAGCCGTTTCTTCGGGCTTTGCGAACTTTATCAAGTTCTTTTGCATGCGGGGAAAACTTGGCCAGATTTTCGCGGTTGTTCGTATAAGAACCGCGAGAATCTTTGACGGCTTTATTTGATTCCACGGATTTCCCCGAGATTTATTGTTTCGCAGATTCGCAATCACGGATTGCAACTAAGCGCGATTTATACGAGATTAACGAGCGGAAAATGCTATTGGGGGCGAGTGAAATTAGAAATCAAGGAAGATCAAAAAAGCGCTATCACAAAGTGACCGTGGACGAGTGGAAAAATCGTGGAATGGGAAATGGGAGTGTAATTTCGACGCCTCGGTTCAGAGCGCATAATTTAATACAGCTCTCCGTCGTGTCACATGTACGGCAGCGAACACAGGTCGGGAAAGTGAATGGGTTCTCGACATAACCGCACAATTAGGTAGCTCAACGAGGGCGAGGAGAGAACACGAGAGCACGAAAAGGCTTAATGAAAGTTGCCTGTTGCTCGGGAACAAATCGCTGCCACTCCACAAGAAGAGGAAACGCAAGAATGCCCCGGGGATAAAATGCCAGTAAATTCCCGTAACAGGAAATTCTTGTAGGCGCTTCGCTTATCGTGAGATCACCTCGGGCTTGATCCCCGAAAAGTTTCCAGGCGTCATATCGGGGATCCGATGGACTCGAAAAAGAGGGTCGTATTATCCGATAAGGCGATAAAGCCGATAACGTCCCGTTCACAACCAGAGAAACCTACGGAATCCTTCGAGAATCTGATATTCCAGGTGAAATGTTGCTGTTTGGTAAGCTCCAACGTTTGGAATATCTTTTTGTCTTGTTTTGAAATGCGAAAGTTTTAGTAATTCTGCTTTTAGTCCAGTTTTCAACATTTAACATCATTTCTTGAAAAAGCCAGACTTCAAAGAACAGTCCGCTTTTTAGGTTTGATTAGATCTGTCCAGGCCTAATTAGATCTGATCAAATAGCATAAGACCTAATTTTTGTTTCATTAAACTAAGACTTCAGGAGACTCCGGTTAATGATCATCAGGTTGGACCAGATGAAGAGGTTTCATCAGATCTGATAAGATCCAATTTTCGTCTACACTGAAAAGACTAAATCTATCAATTAGGCTGAATAACTTTTCAGATTTGACACAATTTTATTGATTTGACAAAATATTCTTTAAACTCTCTTTTTTAAAAAACATTTTCTTGAAGCAACAGAATATTTCTTCAAGTTCAGATCTGATCAAAACTGTTCAGATTCAATTAGATCTGACCATGTTTGACCATATCTCATTTTAGCTGATCATCTTGAGGATGAAAATGTCGTCATTATCTAATCAAGTATAATTAAGCCTGATCAGATATGATCAAACCTGATCTGATTAGGCCTCAACAGATTTAAACGAACCTGAAAAGTTCAAGCTATTCAGGTTTGATATGATCTGACGTGCATTTCCCGGCATCAAGTCTCAAGTATTTGCGTATTGATTGTGCATTCTAGATTTTTTAAAGTGAAATTTCACTCCAGAAAGAGTGAAAAGTTTTGGGATTGCAATCGTTCAATACGATTTTGTCATCTATGAATCAGTTTTATTTGTCTTCATTTAAAAATAAAAGAATACTCAAAGTCAACAGAGTTCAATTTTCGATTTTCCATCAATTTTCAAATATATAAATGCTTTACTCGACGTCTTTGTTTTCACATTTCTTTGGTATATCGAATGGCTTGACAAGTTCTCTACTTTCGATTAATATTTGTCAGTTGCAATGTTGCGAACGTCAAAGCTTTGTGTTTCACGCATCGTTGTTCAATTGAAAGACGTTAATTATCCTGGAAATAGAACCCCATTAAAAACGGCAACGCAATTTCATTACTATCAAAGAAAGTTATCATTTTCATAAGAAACCCTCGATGAAGACTATTTATTCTCTCGGTAACAACGCCTGCAAATGCCATCTAATTTCAAGTACTGACATAAATAGAGAAAGCATATCAATGTCTCGTCAAAGTCAGCAATGAAACCATGGGTATTACCCAGATTCTGATAACGTAAAATGTGTAGTTTCAAACTAGTATCAACATTGATCGACGTATTTCGCTACTGATCCCATCACTTTCATAGTTATCTCATCAAGTTTTTATACAAGGGAGATTATAATGTAGAGAACGAAACAGATAAAAATGCCAAAGTTGGAAATTTGTTGTCAACAAATCACAAACCTTTTTCCCATTTCCATATGTTGTAAACGGCAATTTTTCCACGTGTTCGAAACTACCGAACCACTGCAAAAACATTGTAAACAATAAATTCCAACGGAACCATTACCAGCAGAAAAGGATCGGGCAGAGCCGCCAGCTGCAGCAGTGAATAAATAAATGGCAGAAAAGAGGGGAAATGTTCGAATCGCACATTCAAATAAATGATTAACAAAACATGCGAAATCGAAGCAAACAGTGTCTCATCCTAATATCGCATTTTTCTGTAAATTGCGCAAGAGCCCATAAACACGTTGGAATCGCGGAATAGAGGGATAAAGGAACGGCGAAAAAAGGGTTCCGCGTAAACAGCAAAGAATGTTTATCCCTGTATTTGTACATGCACACAAATAAAATGTATGTATGCGTGTATATAGATGGGGAATAGACACACGGCACAGTTTGCGGAGGGCACAAGTTAGTAGAGATCGATAGAGGACAGAATCCCGGGCTCAGCGATCCTGTTCTCTTATTCTTGCAAGAAGCGTCCTAGTCATGTGAACCTTCTTCCTTTTGCATCGCCGCCACCGTCAGAACACGGAGTCGAAATTATCGCGTCTGTCGAGAATATAACTAGTGCGTAATTATCTGGAGAAACGAGCCGTGGCGCGCTTATGGCGATGTTACGACGAGATTCGACTCCCAGAACGTTAGCTCAGGAGTAACGAGGTTAAGGGATGCTTTGGTATTTGGCAAGGAATGCATAATAATGGAAATTAAGGGACTTGATAGTATTATCATGCGGTCTATCTTTTTCTGCTACGTTCAAGGACCATATTCAAAAATTCAGAATACTGTGCTGGGGAAACTGTTCAGTTGGCTTTGAAGACAACAGAAAAGTGTGCATTTCGGAGATTCAATAGAACTTTTTGGCTTCCGACTGATGTATTATACTTTGAACTAACAATTCGGTAAATTGAGAAAACAAAGTAATTTTAGTGAAACAATCGTCTATTTTCAGTTTGTAAAGATGGTGATGAACAATTACTCTTTTGTTAGAGCAGGAAAATTAAAAACAGACGATAAAAATGCTATTTTGAGATTATCCGTATGAGGTAGATGTCCCAGTAATGGACTGGGCCGTGAAAGAAATACAAAGAACGTGATTATTATTAACTTTTTCTACAAAATAAAAAGCTGTCGTTTCAGACAACGCTCGTAGTTGAAACTAATTT
>JABFQM010000912.1:0-26719 GCA_022816865.1 Zelostemma sp. ZL-2020
ACTATTCGAAAAAAATTGAGAGTACACTTCAGTACTCGAAGAACATCCCTGAATTTTTTCACATTTTTGAAATGATTATTTCATTACAAAATCCATTTGTTATTTAAAAAGAAAAGGTTTCGTTTTTTAAGGCTAGAACTGAATTTACACGTTTGGAAAAATCATTTTTTGTGTTTATTTTTTTAATGTCAAAATCTTTTTTTCGACTATTCGAAAAAAATTGAGAGTACACTTCAGTACTCGAAGAACATCCCTGAATTTTTTCACATTTTTGAAATGATTATTTCATCACAAAATCCATTTGTTAATCAACAAAAAAGGTTTCGTTTTTTTAGGTTAGAACTGAATAATTTTTTCCGGCAACATTTCGACACAATTTTATTGCAATTCGCAGAAGATTTGTTCAGCGACGAAGAAGCTGATTTTCGATGTAACGGCGCTCTTTGTCGGTAGCAAAATCCGGCACGAAAGTTGCTCCGGGTGGAAAACCATGGCTGAAAATTCGATCCACTCTGACCCCATCAACGGCAGATATTTGCATGAGCGCAATAAACTCGATTTCCCGAGAAATTCTCCGGTTTATCCGACGCTTCGTCTCAAAAAGCCGGCGCTGACAGATCACGTGACTAGCATTTTGCAATTAAAAATCGCGTCAACGCACAAATCGCTAAAACTACTCGGTTAAAACTCACTAAGCTAAACGTGGATTGGCCGATTCGTCCTGACTTCGTTTGTTCTCGCGACGTTCAACTTCCTGCTCGCCCATATCAATTTTTCACGTCCCAGAAAAGAATTTTTATCGAAACTGTTAATCGATTGTCTGAGAACCCGACTAAAACCACAGATGCTCTCGACGCGTTACAGAACATTAACAGAACAAAGGATAAACCGGTACCACTCACCCCAAACATCGATCGACTTTCGGCATGAATCAACACATTTATTTCTCCGTCATTCCCCAAATTTCACCCCCCCCCCCTCCCCCGATAAAAAAACAATGTCAACTACCCATAAAAAATCATTTCCATCGGACCAAAGCTTCAAGGAAAATTCCTCGTTCACGAAATGACCCCAGTGACCCCGCGGTAAATAAATGAAACAAAATTCTTCCCTCGGTAAAAGCGCAGTATCACGAAAGTTTCATATTTCAAATTCCACGCTATCAATCGAAGCTTGCATGCCCTCGAGAAGTCGGCGCACGCGCGTGAAAGCCAGCGAATCATGGGGTGCGTCCAAAGGAACGTGTACTCACCCTTGTAACCATGCTCGAATTTATTGACGTGCCCTCCGGTATTCCGGGCGAGAGTAGGAGGCCACTACTTTCAACCCTTCGCGAGCGAAAGCTGGAAGAGGAAGAAAGACGCCAGTCTCAGCGAAAAACCCGATGAAAGAACAGTGCGACGCGTCCCCAGCTGACCGCGAAGGCAATTAGTCGAGCCTTCATTAACCGAAACGAAAGCCGCGGTGATGGACGCGAATACCCGATTTTGTACTCCTCCGAAACCTCGTTCTTGATTCCCTAACCCGAAATCGGTCTTCGAGAGTGTGGAAACCACGATCCAACTTCCCGGAAATTCGAAATTTGGAGTATCGCAAGATGGCCAAAGAAAACCCTCGATGCAGGTTCGTGAAGTCTCGAAATGGAGAATGATCGATTAACGAGTGCTGGAAAAACTTTTTATTTTAGTTCGTTGGAACGTGGAGGCATAAGTTATTGATTTGATTCGATGCTCATTTTCAAGCGCGAGATTGTTTTCAAGGAAGATTCGACACGCGGCAGCACCCAAGTTACGATATCGGAATTATTAGATCAATAGATTCGAGTTGCAACGTCTGTGTTTGGAACGCGTGTAATCGCGGCCTTTTTCTGCCTACGCTTTGTTGTAGAACGACGTTGCCAGTTCCGGGACGTTCGGAGGTCAACTTTTGTTCGGTTCTGTCCTTGAGTAAAGAATTGAGCAAGGTCACGATGCCTGTCAACTTCAACGAACCGCTTTCTTTCCTGCAAAGAGTCGCGGAATACATGGAATACTCCAAATTACTCAAGCAAGCTTCGCTGGAGCAAACACCTGTTGGAAGATTGCAGGTTAAACATTTGCCTTTTTCCGTAGAATCATGGCGATTCCCTGATTGCGTGGAAGATTAAGTGGACTCTTCGAATCCTTCGAGTCACGGCCGTTTTCAGATTCGATATGTTAGTTTCATGAAATCGCTCTGTTCCAGTACATCGCCGCATTCGCGGTCAGCGCTTTGGCTTGTAACTGGGAACGTCTGGGGAAACCATTCAATCCTATTCTCGGAGAAACGTACGAATTGGAGCGAGATCATTTCCGGTAAGCTCGCTCTTGAGTGAGATTTCGGATCGCTCAATTTTACGATGTTTCAGAATCATTTGCGAGCAAGTTTCGCATCATCCGCCAGTTTCCGCGTTTCACGCAGACAACGAAGACTTCGTCTTCCATGGAAGCATACAACCGAAGTTGAAGTTTTGGGGTAAATCAGTAGAAATACATCCGAAAGGAACGGTCACCGTTGAATTGCCAAAGTGAGTTCGTAGAGTTTGTTATTCGCTACGATTCCAGCGTCGTATTTGATACGAAATTAACGGGCATTGAATACGGCTGCGAACGATTCGAATTGTAGATGGAAAGAGGCTTACACTTGGCAAAACGTTAACTGCATCCTCCATAACGTGCTCGTGGGCCAAATATGGATGGAACAATCAGGTTCTCTAGAAATCAAGCAACATGGTAGCGCGGATTTAAGAGCAGTTCTGAACTTCAAGAGCGCCGGGTACAACAACAAAGATCTCCACAGGGTTGATGGCTTTATTTGTGATCCAGAGTGAGTTTCGGGATACGATTTAGATGGTACGAATTTTTGGACTCGGGCAATTTGAATTGTTTTGCAGTAAAAGAAAGTTGTCGATTCTCTATGGGAAATGGACCGAGCGTTTACGAGTTTGCGAGCCGTCCATGTTCGAAGAAACTATCGAAAGGTTGAGAAGGGAAGCTAAAAGCCCTCAGGGAAGTCCAGGACATAAGAAAGTTCTGGCCAGGCTCCATAGTTTGAAAGTCGGCGCTTTCAGGAGCATGCAACAGGTGATTGAATTCGAAGGATGATATCTTCCAGAAGATGGTCTGGAAGTCTTCAGGAAGAATCTGCCAGAAGGTTTTCTGGAAGTCTTCTGGAAGAATCTTCCGGTAAAAGATACTTTCGGGAGAAAAAAGATCATTAATAGATCGATGATTCGGAATGTTAGGACACTTTTGACGAGGGAATGGACGGGGAGGATTTGCCGACGATAGAAGAAGTCGCGGGGTCCGTGACCTTGTGGGAAGCGAACCCGAGACCAGTAAACAGCGCAGACGTAAGTTCCGAAAAATTGCCTACGCTCTTACAAAAGAAACTTCATTTTTCTCGCTCGAGAAATAATTGGAATGCGATCGAGGTCGCTTTGTGTCTGGTTCTGAGATGAGAAACACGTGTTGCATTGTCGGAGCGCGATGCGATTCGAATGGACTTATCGATCTTCTGCCAAGTGGTGTCGTGAACTTCGAACTTTCTATTTTTTTACATTTCGATGATTTCCAGTACTTCCAATTCACCGAGTTCGCGATGTCTTTGAACGAGTTGGAGACGGAAAATGCCGTCTGCCCCACGGATTCTCGGCTAAGACCGGATGTGAGAAAACTGGAATCGGGAGATCAAGAGGGCGCGGCCGCGGAGAAAATGAGGCTGGAAGAGAAACAACGCGAGTCAAGGAAAACGAGGAAACACAAGAAAAATACGGAGTGGACGCCGCGGTAACGATCGATCTATTTATTCGATTCTCTCGAGGAATTTCGAGAGCTGATCCATGTTTTTGGGCTTAGGTGGTTTTCCAACGGATTAAATCCGTACACCGGACAAGAGGACTGGTTGTACATCGGCGGTTACTGGGATCGTAATTATTCGGACATTGAAGACATATTTTAATAAATACCGACACTTAGCTTAACATTTCTAAAACGTGCGCAGATCTTGAAGCTCGATTAACGTAGAAAGAGTACTGCTAAAGTGCGTAGTTTTGCGAGGGCGGTAACGATATTTTAAGTGAAAACTGCGAGAGTGTTTTTAGTCCAGCTAACTGAATTTTCCCCCGAACTTGAGCCACGCGAAATCGGACGCGATTTTCGTTACGTTTCGAGATTTTCTATCGCGACATCGCGGTAAATTATAGAAGCGGAACAATTATTGGAATATTGAGGTGAACCACGGTAAAAATACTTTATCGATTCGATATGATTTTCCAGATTGAAAAGTACGAATGAGAGAAAATACATTGATCTTGTTTCGATTGACGAATTACTTCCAGCGCTATTTTTATAGGGCGAAGTTTGGGACAATACGACGCCTGGTGCGCGTATGTAGCTTTCTAGTGTGATATATGTCTGCATAACAATGTATATACGTGGATATATGAATTATAGATATGGAATAATGAAAGTTTTCCCATTTGGGAAGACGCAACTTCACTTTCACGATGTGCAAAGCCAAATAAGATCTACAAATTAGATGGAATCATGTAAATTTCGACACGCGAGACCATTAGTTGAACGATGAAAATTGACCTTGGATGAAAAGCGCTTTTGTACAAATCATCACGCGTTCGAATGAAACCCCGGCAGTTCGTAATTTTTTCATATCAAATTTGATAAGTTCAAACATGCACTGTAAAAACGTCATTTCCAAATTAGCAGAACAGTTTTCCTTAAATGGGTAATTGAAGAATCGTTCGAGAGCTCCGCTGTTTTTACGGTGTAAATTGATCGCAAAGAATAGACTGAACAAAGACAGGAATTTCGGCAGATTTGATGAAAGATTCGGAAGATTTCTCTTCGCAGTTTTCGCTGTATAATGAGGTTTCTTGGGGTGTCCAAAATGGCAGGATTTTTGGATCTTGGGAGGAAGATGCCAGTTTTTGCAGCGATGAAATACAAACAGTAGCGACTCAGCAGTGTCTGATCAAGAAGTACAAAACAATAATCGTGCATCGATTGAAAGCAAACATAAATCTATAGTCTGTCTGAAAATCGGTGTTTACAAAGCTTTTTCTATTCGCTATGAGGAATATTTCTCACGCCGTGCCGCGAAATTGATACTGGATTCGTGAGTTTTTCCAGCGATTCGATGATCGACAGCAATATTTGGTAAACGACGACTTTTGCAAGTTGAACAAAGCACAGTTGTAGGTTTATTCACGAATATGATCGACCTAAAAAAAGTCTTCGTACGTGCGGAAATTTCTCGAATTTTACCATTTAATAGCTTGGCCATTTCCGATGTGAGACCTTTTTCGTATGGATTTGAGTACCAATTATTTCATTCCATTTAAAAGTGTGACATTTTCACTCTACAGCAAGTTCGATGTCCGAATCTTCGATTGCGAAACTTTGTATCGATTTATTTTAGAGTTACGATTGAGTTCCGAAGGTCCTCCATTTTTGTAGGTTCGGTTTTTAGCGCGTGATTCGCATTCAAACGTTGATGTGTCGCGTAGGATTGTAAAATTAGTTGAATGTTGAAAAATACCAGAATTTAAAGGAATATCATTTCGGAAGGTTGAAGAAATATTTCACGCTCATCATTGAGTATGATAAAATTGGAACATTCCGAAAAACTCTTCATCCTGTTACGAAATTTGAAGTTTGGAATGGAAATTGAGGTTTAAATTTTTTTCGCCAGTATTAAGTGTGTCTTTATCATAGAATGTATGCGAGAGTAACCCGAGAAAAACAGATTGGATCTAATTGGATCTGATCAGATCCAAAATGCCCAATTTTCGGATCTACTCTGATCCAATCAGGTCTGGTGCTAAATCAGTTCAGATCTGGACAGATCAGATCAAATATGGTGCTAAATCAGTTCAGATCTGGTCAGATCAGATCAGATCTGATTGGATCTGATCAGATCTTGTCAGATTTGGTGTTGGATCAGATCAGATCAGAAAATTGGGCAATTTTGGATCTGATCAGATCCAATTGGATCCAATCTAAAAAGTATTGGTAGACAGTGAAATTAAGTTCCTTGTTCTAGCATAAACATGGAAATTCCAATATTCCACTGAATTTTGACCACATTTTTAGTTCATCAATCGATTATCTCTGGATAATAATCAATTGCGTGAATACTGAGCTGTAAAAATCACGTTCATCTCCATATTGTAATAAGTATGGTACAAAATAGAATATAGCGCAGCGTTTTAAAAACGCTGAAATTACGTTTTTAGGGGTTCTTGTGAATGCAGTGCGGCGAAGTGTGTAATATTTCAATATATAGCAATAAAAATTAAAAAATCACGGTTCTCTACGCTAAACATTACTCCTCCTTCCAAACTCGAAACTCCAATTTTTCGCGCACCAATAAAATGACGGAAAACTGTCATTGTCATGTTTTTTCGTCATTTCCGAATTAAGAGAACAGTTTTTTTCAACTTATAAATGAATATAGCGAAGGCAAAATTCTAAATCACGTAATTTAGTTCGATCTGTGAAACCGATAATTTGGTACAGTAAATATATGAATCGTATGTTGATTGATAAAGAAGTTTAGATGTTCATCCGCAACTTAATGATATCACGGGTCCATCTTGTCATTCTTATCCGAGTGGATTCGGCAATTTTCCTCAAGCAGCCAATCGTAGCGCTCGGATTGAGTAGGAACCGTCTTGATTTAAGGCGTTCGTTTCTTAACAAAGCATTACTGTAATTGCTAGTTTCGATCGGAATTATACAGTTCCAACCAGGTAAGACAGACAACGCACAATTCTCGTAATTAATTTCTTTACCTGTCCATATTCACTGATTATAACTTTTCGGGTGTAAAATAAACCTTAAACTCAATAAAAGAGCGATCACGCTGTGAATTTTTTCTATCTCGACATTGAACTATATACAGTGACGAATTCGAACTGTTTTCAGCTCAAACGATGATTTCGCATTTAAAAATTGCGTCCTTGTTATTATTCGTGATTTTGCTCGAAGCAAAGTGTGAAAAATATTCCGAAGACGATGAATATCGCGAGAGGCAACTCGAGGGATGGGAAAAATCGGAAGTTTCGCGAGATCAAGGGCTAGAATTGGAACATCGGAAAAAATTTAATGAGGAATTTATTAAAAATCATCATAATCCTCCTCCGATTAACCATGTTGCTCTCATGGCACGATATATCGTTAATCAAGCTGGTAAGATAACGCAATTTTTCAACGTTTTACGGTAAACTCTCGTTTATTTTAAGTCGAAGTGTCGCTTTTGGTTTACTTAAAATAAATTAGTGTTTACCGTAATTATTTCTTGCGAAATGCGAGACAAGTTGGAAAATTTTTACGTTTTTATTTAGAAACAAAATAAATTTCGAGATTAAAACATTTTTTACTAATTGAAACAAAGATTACTGTACAAAATATTTTCCATTTGTGCGTGATGAAAAGACAATTTTATGTAACACGCGAAAAGAAGTCGTATTTTTCGTCGCATTATCAATTATTTTATGTAATCGATCGAATTTGTGCAAAGATGCAGAAATCTTGCCCAAGTTTTTCGATCGCATCTATATCGAAGAACACGTTATCGCAAAGAAATTCGGCTGGTGTAAATATCGCGTTATTGCTGACACAACAGCCATTAATCTATTCTAAATCCATTCAAGATTATCGGTAAAAATTCGATTTTTGGTAACTTCCTTTTCACAATTGCAACTTGTAAAATTCCAAATGAAATATCGCTGAATGTGTAATTTGAATGATAACATTTTTAAAAACGCGAAACTTCCATTGACATTTTGACGTCAAAAAACAAGTTTATACTCGCCGAAATTTCTTCACGATCATAATTTTCCACCCCTTGAATTGTTTAAACTTTCATTTCTTTCAGACTGGACAGCCGTATCGACAATAAGTTCAAGAAAAGATATAGAATCCTACCCAGTCGTTAATGTGAAAGCCCTGAGTGACGGTCCTTTAGGGAACGGAAGTGGAATTCCTTACTTGTTCCTCGCCCAAATAAGTTCTACCGGGCAGGATTTATCCGTAACTCCAATTTCTCTCACAAATACCCGGTATATTTTCCATTACTCATGCTACCATTTTCAATTTCGCAGAAAGATAATCGCGCATCGTTGCTGATGACCTTGGCTCAAGGCGATTATTGCCGTTCCCAAGGTTACGATCCCATAGACCCGCGGTGTGCCCGAGTAGTACTTACTGGGAAAATTGAAAAGGTTCGTATAAAATGATAGAGTTGTTCCCAATCCCAACTACTTGAAATGAATGTTTAATTTTTGTAGCTAATTAAAGGCACCGCAGAATATTCAATTGCAAAAGAAGCAATGTTCGGCCGGCATCCTTGGCTGGCGCACATGCCACCAGGTAATTATTGTCAACTGTCATATGTCTTTGTGTTATTCAATGATTAATCACATCGTTTGGGTAATTTTTCAGGTCATAAATTTTTCTTTGCGACATTGAAGATGGCTTCAATTGTGGTTGTGGATACATTCGGCGGCCCAAAGCACGTCAACGTGGAGGATTATTTGCATCCGCCGGTTTCCAATGTGACGGCAGAGTTTTTGCGATACAACTTCTAAACTTTTCCGGATTCGAGTGCCTGAATACGAGACTCGAGGTGTAACGAATCAAGTTTCTAAGAGCCTTAATTGAACTTGTACAAAAAAATACAAAAATGTATTTCTATACTGCATTAGCATGGTACATTTTGTAAGATTTCTTGTAATTTTTAATAAAACTTTTTTAACAGTGTAATAGCACGTACTTGATACATAGCATCTTAATAGCTTATCAATCACACTTGATTGAAACTCTATTTTTAAAAGCGGCGTAATGAGTACCAATTTTCTGAAAACAATTGTCAAATAACGCAATCTGAAAATTTTGGGTCGAGCCACAGTTAAATGATTCAATTTAGAATTTACAAAACTCAGAGTCAAGAACACTATTTCACGAATGTGTATAAAAAGAAATTCATTCTCAGAACTTGTACAAATTTTACAGAACTTTGTAAACACCACAACCTTAATGTAAATTTGTCTTAACTTTCTTGTTGCCCCGCAAATACCACGTTTCATGTATATCATTTCGAAATTTCAACCCTGTAACGCACTCGAATTACGGAGGGCTTCAAAATAAAATAAAAGAAAACTAACGAAAAGAGGATTTTCAAAACTTGTTTTTGATAATCGACCTTCAAAACAATTTTGTTTGCATGATCAAAGTTGTGGATGTTACTGGTGAATTTTATTCTCGCAACCTCGAATTTTGAACTAATGTGTGAAAATTGGAAGAATGAAATAACAATAATAAAATTAATAAAGCTTTGAAATCTGAAAACTGCATGAAATTCATGAAATTGGCGCATATTTCTTTATTGCATGGGGAGGTTCGATTGTGAGTATAGTGGCAGAGAAAAAAATCTCAATGACGTAAGGCGGTTAAATCGCTAAAACCGAAACGTTAGAACAGTTAATTTATAAATGGGGTCATAATTGATAAGTTCGTGCGTTTGTTCGTAATTTGCGGATATCACGTGTCCATTTTCTCCAAGAATTTTTCGAATTTTTCCTATGTAGCCAGTGGTAACTGCTCGGCTTCGAGTAGGGGTAGTCGTTATTTAATGCGTTCGTTTTCTAACAGAGCATCACAGTAATAGCTAGTTTCGGTTGATATAGAAGTTCTGCATGCTGAAGTTTCATCAGAATATATAGTTCCAACCAGGTAAGGCAGACAACGCTAAATTCTCGTGATACGTTTCTTTATATGTCAATATTCACCGATTATAAGTTCTCGGTGATCACTTGGTCAATTTGTCTAATCCTGACATTGAACTATAACACATTCACTGATAAATTCACCCTCGATTCCAGCTCGAACGATGATTTCGCATTTAAAAATTGCGTCCTTGTTATTATTCGTGATTTTGCTCGAAGCAAAGTGTGAAAAATATTCCGAAGACGATGAATATCGCGAGAGGCAACTCGAGGGATGGAAAAAATCGGAAGTTTCGCGAGATCGAGGACTAGAACTGGAACATCGGAAAAAGTTAAATGAGGAATCTATTAAAAATCATAATAAACGATCTTCTCTGATCAAACGTGCTGCTCTCTGGGCACGATATATCGTTAATCAAGCTGGTGAGATAACGCAATTTTTTCAACCTTTTACGGTAGAAGTCTCGTTTATTTCAAGTCAAAGTGTCGCTTCAGGTCTTATGCAATCGATCGAATTTGTGCGAAGAGGCAGAAATCTTGCACAAGTTTTTTGATCTCATCTATATCGAAGAATACGTTATTGCAAAGAGATTCGGCTGGTGTAAATATCGCGTCAATGCGGTAAAGCAAGAGCTATTAATTTATCCTGAATCTATTAAAGATTATTGGTGGAAATTAAATTTTTAGTAACTTCCTTTTCAAAATTGCAAGCTTACGAACGTAAAACTTGTAAAATTTCAAATAAAATATCGCTAAATGAGTAATTTGAATGATACAAATTTTGAAAATGCGAAGTTTCCATTCAAATTGTATCCCCACGAAAATAAACTTATTGCTCAATATTCCATTAAAAAAATTGAAACCAATTGACGTCAAAAAACAAGTTTATAAGGTAATGGCTCCAGTAATGGCCACCTTTGTTCCGGTAATGGCCAGTGTCTTCATTCATTGATAAATCATAATTACTTGACCTTAAAATCATATCCTGTGTCGATTAGACCTGAAAATTCGTGTTAAAAACAGGTTTCCATCGAAAATCACGAAAACACCGATTTTGGCTCCGCTTTAAATAAAAATTGGCCATTACCATTATAATTTTCCAGCCCACAAATTTTTTCAAACTTTCATTTCTTCTAGACTGGACAGCCGTGTCGACAATAAGTTCAAGAAAAGATGTAGAATCCTACCCAGTCGTTTATGTGAAAGCCCTGAGTGACGGTCCTTTAGGGAACGGAAGTGGAATTCCTTACTTGTACCTCGCCCAAATAAGTTCTACCGCGCAGGATTTATCCGTAACTCAAATTCTCGTACAAATACCCGACATATTTTCCATTACTCATGCTACCATTTTCAATTTCGCAGAAAGATAATCGCGCATCGTTGCTGATGACCTTGGCTCAAGGTGATTATTGCCGTTCCAAACGTTACGATCCTATAAACCCGCATTGTGCCCGAGTAGTACTTACTGGGAAAATTGAAAAGGTTCGTATGAAATGACAGAGTTGTTTACAATCCCAACCACTTGAAATAAACGTTTAATTTTTGTAGCTAATTAATGGCACCGCAGAATATTCAATTGCAAAAGAAGTAATGTTTGGCCGGCATCCTTGGTTGGCAGTCATGCCAGCAGGTAATTATTGTCAACTGTCATTTGTCCTTGTGTTATTCGATGTTTAATTCCATCATTCGCATAATTTTCAGATCATAAATTCTTCTTTGCCACATTGAAGATGGCTTCAATTGAGGTTGAGCATGGATTCGGCGGCCCAACGCACCTCACCGTCGAGGATTATTTGCATCCGTCGGTTTTCAATGTGACGGCAGAGTCTTTGCGATACAAATTCTGAACTTTTTCGGATTCGAGTGCCTGCATACGAGACTCGAGGTGTAACGAATCAAATTTCTAAGAGCCTTAATTGAACTCGTATAAAAAATACAAAAATGTATCTCTATACTGCATTAGCATGGTTCTTTTTATAAGATTCCTCGTAGTTTTTAATAAAACTTTTTCATCAGTGCAGTAGCACTTACTTGACACACATAGCATCTCGATATAGCTTATTAATCACACTTGATTAAAACTCTATTTTTGAAAGCGGCGTAATTAGTACACATTTTGGTAAAACAATTGTCGATTAACGCAATCTGGAAATTTTGGGTCGAGCCACAGTTCCATGGCTCGATTTAGAATTGACAAAACTTCAAGTCAAGAATACTATTTCACGAATGGGTATAAAAAGAAATTCATTCTCAGAATTTGTAAAAATTTTACAGAACTTTGTAAACACCACAACCTTAATGTAAATTTGTCTAAACTTTATGGTTACCCCGCAAATATCACGTTTTATGTACATTACTTCGAAATTTCAACCCTGTAACACACTCGAATTACGGAGGGCTTTTCAATGAAATTAATGAAAACTAACGAAAAGAGGATTTTCAAAACTTGTTTTTGATAATTGACCTTTAAAGCAATTTTGCTTGCATGATCAAAGTTGTGGATGTTACTGGTGAATTTTATTCTCGCAACCTCGAATTTTGAACTGATGTGTGAAAATTGGAAGAATAAAATAACAATAATAAAATGAATGAAGCTTTGAAATCTGAAAACTTCATGAAATTCATGAAATTAGGAATCCCTTTATTGCATGCGAAGGTTCGATTGTGAGTATAAAAAAATCTCAATGACGTATGCGGTTAAATCGGTAAAACCGATACGTTAGAACAGTAAATTTATAAATAGTATCATAATTGATAAAAAGTTCGTGCGTTTGTTCGTAATTTAATGATATCAAAACTCCATTTTATCCAAGAATTTTTTCAATTTTCCCTATGCAGCCAATCGGAACCGCTCGGCTTTGAGTAGGGGTAGTCGTTATTTAATGGGTTCATTTTCTAACAGAGCATCACTGTAATAGCTAGTTTCGGTCGTTCCAGAAGTTCTGCAAGCTCAAGTTTCGTCAGAATTATACAGTTCCAACCAGGTAAGGCAGACAACGTCCAATTCTCGTGATACATTTCTTTACATGTCAATGATCACCGATTATAAGTTCTCGGGTTCATATAAATCAAAAGTGCGATCACTTGGTCAATTTGTCCTATCCTGACACTGAACTATAAGACAGACAGTGATAAATTCAAACTCGTTTATAGCTCAGACGATGATTTCGCATTTAAAAATTGCGTCCTTGTTATTATTCGTGATTTTGCTCGAAGCAAAGTGTGAAAAATATTCCGAAGACGATGAATATCGCGAGAGGCAACTCGAGGGATGGAAAAAATCGAAAGTTTCGCGAGATCGAGGGCTAGAACTGGAACATCGGAAAAAGTTTAATGAGGAATCTATTGTAGATCATAATAGAGGATCTCCTCCGATTAACAATGCTGCTCTCATGGCACGATACATCGTTAATCAAGCTGGTGAGATAACGCAATTTTTTCAACCTTTTTCGGTGAAGTCTCGTTTATTTCAAGTCAAAGTGTTGCTTTTGGTCTTATGCAATCGTTCGAATTTGTGCGAAGAGGCAGAAGTTTTTTGATCTCATCTATATCGAAGAATATGTTGTTGCAAAGAGATTCGGCTGGTATAAATATCGCGTCAATGCTGTAACGCAACAGCCATTAATTTATTCTAAATCTATTGAAGATCATCGGTGAAAATTCGATTTTTAGTAACTTTATTTTCAAAATTGCAAGCTTGCGAACGTGAAACTCGTAGAATTTCGAATAAAATATCGCTAAATTAGTAATTGTAATGATAAAATTGAAAAAAATGCGAAGTTTCCATTCAAATTTTATCCCCACAAAAGTTAACTTATTCCTCAATATTCCATAAAAGAAAATTAAAACCAATTGACGTCAAAAAGCAAGTTTATACTCGCTAAAATTTCTTCACGATCATAATTTTCCACCCCACCAATTGTTTCAAACTTTCATTCGTTCAAGACTGGACAGCCGTATCGACAATAAGTTCAAGAAAAGATATAGAATCCTACCCAGTCGTTAATGTGAAAGCCCTGAGTGACGGTCCTCTAGGAAACGGAAGTGGAATTCCTCACTTGTTCCTCGCCCAAATAAGTTCTACCGGGCAGGATTTATCCGTAACTCCAATTTTCTTACAAATACCCGGTATATTTTCCATAACTCATGCTACCATTTTCAATTTCGCAGAAAGATAATCGCGCATCGTTACTAATGACCTTGGCTCAAGGTGATTATTGTCGTTCCCAAAGTTACGATCCCGTAGACCCACGGTGTGCCCGAGTAATACTTACAGGGAAAATTGAAAAGGTTCGTATAAAATGATAGAGTTGTTCACAATCCCAACCACTTGAAATCGACGTTTAATTTTTGTAGCTAATTAATGGCACCGCAGAATATTCAATTGCAAAAGAAGCAATGTTTGGCCGGCATCCTTGGCTGGCGTACTTGCTAGAATCGCTACCACGTAATTATTGTCCACTGTCATTTGTCTTTGTGTTATTCAATGTTTAATCCCGTCATTCGCGTAATTTTTCAGGTCATCAATTTTTCTTTGCCACATTGAAGATGGCTTCAATTGTGGTTGAGCATAGATTCGGCGGCCCAACGCACCTCACCGTGGAGGATTATTTGCATCCGCCGGTTTCTAACGTGACGGCAGAGTTTTTGCGATACAACTTCTAAACTTTTTCGGATTCGAGTGCCTGAATACGAGACTCGGGGTGTAACGAATCAAATTTTTAAGAGCCTCAATTGAACTATTTGAAAAATATAAAAATGTATCTTTATACTGTAATAAGTATCGTACAAAATATAATATGCGCAGCGTTTCATGAACGCTAAAACTACGTCTTTAGAGGTTTTTGTGAATGCAGTGCGGAGAAGTGTGTAATATTTCAATATACAGCAATAAAAATTAAGAAATAGCGGTTTTTTACATCTCAATCCACACATTTTTCACTTCAGGGGAACAGTTTCACGCCATAAGGTAGTAAAAGCGTGGACGAGTAATTAGTGGTAAAAATGCTATCCAAAAGGTCAAATGACACTTTCAAAAACATTTTCAAAAAACGAAAAACCCTCGTCAATAGAGGAAGAACACTTGCCTGAAGCGTTCAATACCTCATCAATCGTTCTCGATTAAATCTAAATTTTCGAAAACTGCGTAACGCAGTCGTGCCATTGCAAAGTCGTGCAAACGCAAAGTCGTGCACGCGCAAAGTCGTGCAGAACAAGTAGAAATTTTGGCGAGGTAATTGCCGAATGAAGCAACCTGGAAATTTTGTGTAGAAACGGTCGTTACTTAAGGCGTTCGTTTTCTAACAGAGCATCACTTTAATAGCTAGTTTCGGTCGTTCTAAAAGTTCTGCGAGCTGAAGTTTCGTCGGAATCATAGAGTTCCAACCAGGTAAGGCAGACGACGCGCAATTCTCGTGATACCTTTCTTTATATGCCAATAATCACCGATTACAAGTTCTCGGGTTCATATAAATTCAATGGTCAATTTTTCCTACATCCACTGACGAATTCGAATTCGTTTTCAGCTCGAACGATGATTTCGCATTCAAAAATTGCGTCCTTCTTATTATTTGTGCTTTTGCTCGAAGCGAAGTGTGAAAAATATTCCGAAGACGATGAATATCGCGAGAGGCAACTCGAGGGATGGAAAAAATCGGAAGTTCCGCGAGAACTGGACCATCGAGAAAAATTTATTGAAAATCATAATGGAAAGATTCCTCCGATTAACCATGTTGCTCTCTTGGCGCGATATATCGTTAATCAAGCAGGTAAAATTTTTATAACGCAATTTTTATAACTTTTTACAGTAAACCCTCGTTTATTTCAAGTCGAAGTGTCACTTTTGGTGTTCTTGAAACTTAGTTACCGATCTTTTCCTTTCTCAAATCGCCATGTTCTAAATCTCGTCCGAATTCGGTTTGACTCGAAGAATTCGTACGAAATTCCCCATGGCGACGGATAATGCACTTTTGTACGGTACGAAACCCGCGAAAATGTTAAAAAATAACGGTAAAAGTGAATAATAATGATCTGCTGGACCAAATACGCAGCGATCTATTGCCCCTGGCGAAGCGCAACCATCCAAACACTCACGCGGAATCGTATCTTTGTACAGGGGACTACCACGTATAATTTTAAACAAAAAAATGTAATTTTCCGATTAAAATTTTATCCCTACAAAAATACACGTATTCCATAAAAGAAAGTGAAACAAATTGACGCCAAATAAAACTTTTGTACTCGCTGAAAACTACGAAAAATTTTTCTGAATCGTAATTTTCTTTCCGTTTTAGACTGGACAGCCGTATCAACAATAAGTATAAGAAAAGATATAAAATCTTACCCAATTGCTAACGTGATAGCGGTGACTGACGGTCCTTTAGGGAATGGCAGTGGAATTCCTTACTTGTTCTTCAGCTCATTAGATTTTGCCGCAAAAGATTTAACCGTAAAAAATTTCTCGTACGAATACACGATAATTTTCCGCTATTTCACGTTTTATTTTCAATTTCGCAGAAAGATAATCGCGCATCGTTGCTGATGACCTTGGCTCAAGGTGATTATTGCCGTTCCAAAGGTTACCATCCCATGGACCCACGGTGTGCACGAGTATTACTTACGGGGAAAATTGAAAAGGTTCGTATTCGCGTCTATCGTCATGGACAACGCCGCCTGGTGTCGGAAGTTCGCCGATTTGCCACCAGGCGGCTTTGACCATAATATCGCGAATAAAATCAAAGAGTTGTTTACATTTCGAACTACATAAAATAAATGAGAATTTACAATGGCTTAATTTCTGCAGCTAATTAATGGCACCGCGGAACATTCAATAGCAGAACAAGCAATGTTTGGCCGGCATCCTTGGTTCGCACACATGCCAGCAGGTAATTGTCAACTACGCCATTTGTCTTTGTGCCATCTATTATTCGCGTAATTTTTCAGATCATAAATTCTTCTTTGCCACATTGAAGATGGCTTCAATTGTGGTTTACAATACATTCGGCGGCCGAAAGTACGTCAACGTGGAGGATTATTTGCATCCGCCGGTTTCTAATGTGACGACAGTGTTCTTGCAATAAAACTTCGAAACCCATTTCAAATTTCCCGCATCAATAAATGACCGAAAGCTTACACCGAATGTTCATAGAGAGCGCTACGTTTCCAACTACGTCGATAAACTCGTCGCATTAGTATTCGTAGAATTTCGACACGACCACATCAGTGCTTAAATCGTATAGTTTGACTAAGTTTGACTCATCGATTTATTCGCCGTGCTATAAAAATTCGTTAATGAATACGTGCAATAAACAATAACGAGGAAGGGAAGTGTAAAGTACTTGTTTTCGCCTCAGCGCAAAATCGGCCAATTCCTCTTCCGCTCGGGCGAGCTCTTGGCAAAATGAGTAACGTTATGACAGGTGAGATTTTACCTAACTTTATTGACTTCGCCGTTTCCCGAATAAAAATAATAAACGTCGCGAGTTCGCGAATTCCTAACAGATTTTTCATAAATTCTACTTTAACCATTTAACTCCGACATTCTCCGTTTCTTATTCCCTTAACCTCTCCATGTTACTGCCGTGACATTGTTAATTACGTTTTTTATCAAGTATAAAAACTTGTTTATCGATATAAAAGTGTGAAAAAACGCACTTTCATACGTTGTAAATATGTAAATAAAAAATTGTTTGTGGTAATGCAAACTTTCACAGATGACAATAAATTAATCTCTTGCATCGAATATTTTATTATCATCATTATCATTAGTATCGATTACATTTAAAAAAGTCGCAAATTACGATCCATTTCCAATAAATAAATCGTAACATCAAATGAACGAGAATTTCTTCCGCACAGAAATGTTGATTACTTCTGTAATTTCCTTCGAAAATAATGGTCAAAAAGAAAGTTTCCGCCTTTTGTCTCGACTTCCCTTTCTTTTCCGATCTTACGTGGCAGGATAAAAGTAGCGCTCGCCGCGCCATCTGCAGTGCGCGATGCGAACCAGTTCAGCCGATCTTCCTTAACAGCGTCCACCGATTTTCCGCGGATTTTTCGGGAGATCGCTGCTTTTTTACACGCGGGCGTCATTTTTCCCAGCACCGAATCTCTCCGTACGATTGCACACACGTTTTTCATGTCCTTGAAAGTTCCGCCACGTCACTCGACGCTTTGGAAAGTTCAAATGAGATCGATTGTTTTTACGTCGCAGACCCGTTAATCGGGAAACCACGGTTCTCGGTTCGTGGAACAAGGACTACACAAAGAACCATCATTTCCCGAGAGAAATGACGTGAAGAATGAGAAAATCGTTCCAAGAAACTTTTCATCGACCTTACAAAACTCCATATTTTTTACGAAGAATGTTATCCAGTGTAAAGAATCGAAGTTTCCTAGTAAATAATTAATTTCTTTTCTTCGGGTTTTCACCGCGCGCCTTTTTTCAAAATCGAAAAAACAACTCAGCAAACAAAAATTCGAGATCCCGTGAATCCGATAAATCGAAGTCATGCGCGCCGAATCGGAAGATTCGAAAAATCGGCCCGCGTCGCGAGCGGAAGTCGCGCGTGCGCGGAACGACAGCGACGTGGCGGGAGATTTCGAATCACTGGAATACGAAGAAGACGCGTATTACGCGAAATTAGCGGCGACGCCGAGCCTCGACGACGACGACGACGGAGAGATCGAGATTCATTGCTGGCGCGATTTGTCCACCGACATGGACGAAATCCTGGTTATTTGCGACGAGGATAATTTTTTGGAGGGGGGGAAAAGTGTCGCCGCGGAACGAAAAAAGCAGCGGATTTTCGAGAGGATCAAACCTTATTTGGAAAAGATCGGAATCCGCGGGGATAACAGGAACATTCTGAAATTCGTGACAAGAAAAGGAGGTATTTTCGAAAAATCGAAGCGAAAAATTTTTCCGCGAGTGTGAAAATTATTCAAAAATGCCCGGGAAAACTGAAAATTTAAAAAAAAAAGAAATTTTTAAATAAATTGTGTTGCATTTAATTCGGCGTCTAATTGAAACGATAATTATTAAATCTTTTTTTTTTCAGGTCACCATAATTTTCCGGAATTCCATTCGAAAGATTTCCCAATTTAGAATTAAAAAGAAAATCTCCGTTTACCCATTTTTTCACTGTTCATTTCCAATTTCAATTTTCGATCTCGATAATACTTCGTTGGACTAAAATCGTTATTTTTTTCGCAGCCGAGGACGCGTCGCTGCATACCGGAGGTTCATTATCACCTTCGGACAGCATAGTAAGCGAACTCCAAGGTCTGAGTCCCGAAGAACAAGAGCGCCAAAAGGAAGAATGGAGAGCAGAATTAGCAAAGGTTAAAAACATCAACGTTAAAAACACAGAACCCAAATTTCATAAACCACCGTTGTTTTAGGTCGAGGAAGAAATTCAGACGCTGCGACACGTCCTAGCGAACAAAGTCCGCGTTTCCCAGGACCTGAAACGCAAACTCGGCATCAGCGTTTGGAAGGAGCTCGGCGAGGACATGAATCAGGGGCTGAAAAACGTCAAAGAAAGCCAAGTGTCAGTACTTTTCACTAACCCAATTCTCGCACGATTTTTCGACGTTCCGGCTTTGCTTAGATGGAATAAAAAATCATGTACAATACTTTCTTGGAATTGTGGGGGGTGCTTTTAACATTCTCTCTGCTTTTATTGTCCACTTTTGTAAACCGTAGAACACGTTCTATTTTATTGAATTTTGGATGCGCATTCGTACAGTTATCAAAACGTGGGCGAGAAACTTGGTCAGTTCACCCGGACGGTCTCCGAGAACAGTTTGTAAGTACTTTCAAGCACGTGAAAGCACCGGTAGTTTCGTGTTCTTGTGAGATCAAAAGCTTTCAGTAGATTTTGTACAAAATCATGTACTTGTAAACAGCTAAATAACGGTGATTTTTTAGGTTCCAAAAGACCGAGTCCGTGTTCAAATCGACCGCTGAAAAGACCACGAGCATCCTGGGAGGTTTCGGCAGCGGTCTCTCGATGAAACTGGGCCAGATGCGGAATTCAGAAAGTTTTCGGTCTTTGGAGGAGAAAGTTGGATCCGCATATGAAAACGTCAAAGTAAAATCCGAGGATTCTTCGTCGATTCTTCGATTCAGCTTCCTGTAATCGCGTTTTATTTTCAGACTAAAGTTGTTCCGTCCAGATCCAACTCGACGCAGAGTTTCGACGAAGCGTTGCGAGAGACCGAATCCAGGCGTGCGTCGGCGGCTCCTTCGGCGACGAGCCCCACCATCCCCGAGGAAAAAATGCTGTCTTAGACAACGACGTCGTGTCGATCCGTCCCGTCACTCTTTCATGTCATTTTTATCTCAAAAACTGAATGCACGATGAAGAATTATTCCCGAGTGGGAAAGATTCAGAAAGAAAATTCTGCCATTTCCAAGAACCGAAAGGATGCAGCTTTTCAGCTCGATTAAAACGGCCGTATGTGCTTTAAACTTCAACGGAATTCACATGGTTTCGCGACAATATCTTTCTGAACTTTTTCACGCTGTCGAGATTTACATGCCTCTTTTTTCTTCTCGAGAGATTCGTGTGTAGATATAGGTATATTTGTGTATGTAATAAAGGACGCAGTTGTACTCATTCATAAAATTTATCAAATATATTTATAACAAATTAGGTATTTTATGAAAGTTCTATTCGAATTCGTTTCTTAAATTATTCGCGGGGACAAAACTGTAAGATGCGACTTTTATAAGATGAATATTTATTGTTTCAAGTCAAATATTTTCCGCGGACAATCTTCGATTTGTAATAAACAGATTTGCCTGCAATTTACTCGCCTTGATTTCACACCCCGAACCTTTTTCGAAACGACTCGCGAGCCATTCGACCAATAAAAAAGAGTGCGCTTTCGCCCTTGCGCGAAGGGTTGAAACGTGCTGCCACCTCACGGTACTTTTTTCACAAATCCTTCAAATAAAGTTCAGAACCAGTTTTGTATTTCCGTTACTTTTCGTTTACTAATAATTTCCTCGATCTAATTTCATTTCGCGAGTCCCGAATCAAAGAAAACTGCCAAGGTTTTTCGGAAGGGCGAAAATGCCAACAACCTGCAGCGTTATCGGCTGCAACGGGAAGACGACAGATAACAAGCTGATTCATTATTTTAGGTTAGTTTTTCCGAAAACACTGCCCAAATTCTCAAAATCACACGAAATGTTCTCCGACAAAAATTGTCAGCATTTTTCTCTTCTCGTTACGTCAAAAAACAATCATTTTCTCGTAACATTTCGACTCAAAAATACGAAAAATCCAGAATCTTCCAAACTCCATTTTACTCTTCCGATCTACTTCCAAAAATGCGTTTTCGATGAATATTAACGAGAGAACTCTTCCAGGTTCCCAGTAAAAGACAGAACTCGATTAAACAAATGGCTCGCAGCGATAAACCGAGAAACCTGGAAACCAACGGGAAACAACCGAATTTGCAGTAAACACTTCTCCGAGGACCTGATCAGTTGCAAAGGAGATTCCCACAAGGGTTTCCTGGACAAATCCGCAGTCCCCACGCTGTGCATCGAGACCATGAAAAGCCCGAAAACCAAAGTCGACCTCAAAAGCATTTACTTCTCCGCGATAAATTTAAAAAGCGTAGCGGAAGCAGAAAAGAACGCGAAAATCCGGCGTTCGTCCAGGAACATCCTGAACGAGAAGAACAACCAGATCGAGAGGATCGAAGAGCCGGCGAAGCCGAAGAAAGATTCCATAGGTCGAACGCTTCTAAAAAAAATCCTCCCAGCTCCTTGCAGGATCTCGAGAAAGGACGAGACGAAAACGCTGCTGAAGAAGACTCCGTCGTCGTCGCCGAGCGATCATCTGGCAACGAAATTACACAACTTGTCGAAGAAGATGAAGAGGCAGACGGCGAAGATGAATATGATGCAAGAAATGATAGCGGAGATCGTGAAAAGGAACAATGCCGTGGTCAAGGACGTCGCGGCGTGCATGAAGAAGAAGAACCTGGTCGACGCGGAGATTTCGGTTTTATTGCAGGATCATCTGAGCAGCATCCAGAGGCTGGAGACGGAAATGAGAACAAAAAGCTAGGGTTTTAAGCGAGAACGTGGGTAATTCGCGTACAATTTCACGGCGTTATTCTAATTCCTGTTTCGTTTTTCAGGGCACTCGGGCATGGACATCGCGCTTTGGAGTTTGGACGAATTTTTACGTTTTTTTTTAGTTTTATTTTTGCAAGAAAGTCAGGGAGAAATTATTGAACTAAGGATTAATTCGCTCGAAAAAGCCGAAACCGTGTGAATCATTTTCCGACTGTATAAAAGCAAGATAAATCGTCACGTTTTCTACGCCGCCTTCGCAAAATGATCCACGAATTATTGAATAATGATAAGAAGCACTACGAACAGTGATTGAATGTGCCGACGCGACGATGAAAATTTCATTAACGGTAAAGGAAAGCATGCCGCTGGCAATCGCAGATAAATCCGTTGAACGTACAAATTATTTTTTATACCCTCGTTGAAACAAAAATATAAGTATTACTAATATGTACAAATGTGTATAGAGAAAAAAAAGGAACAAAACGGACGAATAAAGTTTCCGTCTCAGGAAATCCAGGGAATGACGATGATTTCACATGCGGCGCGTGTCCATTGATTTCTAATTTTACCTACTTGCGACTAACGACCTCGCGAATCTTTTTTTCCGCGGCGTAAACTTTGCGTATCTTCGCATCGCATCTATCCTGCAATTACAAGCGCGATGGTTTAATAGCGAGCGGCCGATCGCTTCTTTCGAACTCGCTAAGTATATTACTTTCCCCTGACCGTGAAAAAAGGTAAAAGTACTTTGACCCGGCTTTCTCGCGCGCTCCGCGGATGGAAAATGACGTATCGCTTTGACTTTGCCATAATTCGCTCGATCGTGCCCCGTGGGAAATCGGCGCGACTCGATAAATTTGCATTCGCGAAACTGCAAATTTCCGAGTTTAAAAAACGTCGAGTCGTCGCTCACGCCACCTGGTGGCGAAGACCGAAACTGACGCAAGGGCTGAATTTATTTTCCCGCGATCGCACGCGTAAAATGAAATTTTGAATCAAGCGCGAGTTCATTCAGTCATTTCTATTCCAATTCCGTTTAATCGAAATTCTTAATGGCCCGCCACATCTACACGCTATATTTTTAGAGTGTGCGTGCATTCATATCTGGCATGGAAGGAGTATTTCCGTCCACGCCCTGAAGCAATGAGCACGTTGCTCTGTCAGTTTTATTGTTTCATTCAGTTTTGTTATTCCCGATAAGAATACGCGATAAAGAATCGACCCTACAAAATTTCGCGTAACGAAAAGAGGAATCGCCGATAAACCGATATCGCATTGATTAGCCAAGAATTCATGGAATAACAAGTGGAGGGAAATGGATTCCGAAGTCAACAAAACGAAGTTGAGCGATCTTAACGAGGGTTGTCTCAGTCATATCTTCCGGTATTTGTCCATGAAAGATAAGGCAAATTTGTCTACAGGTTAGTCATACTCACTTTCGATCCCTTTGCTGTACACGGAGAGAAAAAAGTGGCGAGAAATTATTAAAAACTCGGGGAAAAATTGCCAAACTTTACGGGAAACGTATGATAAATTCAGTGTTTCTTGTATTTTGCCAAGAGTATGGTAAAAATTACATCGAATAAAAGTTGTTATAACTCTCACTAAAAATTGAGAAAATAATAACAACTTTTACTCTAATGAACGCGATTTATTTTGCTGGTGTCAGGGAGAAAAATTACCAAACTCTTGAGAATTAATATTTCACAGATATAGCAATATGAACTAGGCTTTAAGTAATTTTTACCAACTGTTTATTTTTTTGAAAAGATTGAAACGCACTCAAAGCACGTACTTATTCGCTTTCATCGAACTTTATCATTACAGATTCTAACGCAATTTTATTACAACATTGAATGTAATTGGGGAGAAATTATGAAGTTATTTTTTCGTACCCAACTGTAACGTCTGGATTTGCGTATCCACGTTACATGAAATATTTATCTAAACGTTCAATAATAAAATTGTCAATCACGCGGTAAGAACGTGAAGTAATTAAAGTTTCTAATCAAGAATGATAAGCCACCCGGCATAGTAACAGAAAGCGAGTCGAAAAACAAGTCGTATCTTGTTTTTCGGAAATCGAGTGAGTAGGGGTTTGGCTTTAAAAACCCGATCTTTTGGGCTCTCGGGGCCTTTGGCCGTTGGCCCTTAGCCTGGCCTTTGCTGCTAGTTCTTGTTTCGGGTTTTTGGTATTGCCGACAACCCTGTCGGGCGCGTTCATTAATTGTTAGTCGCGTTTAAACATTGTAAAACTGTTGCTCCGCGTTTAGTTGTTGTTTTGTTAAATAAATAGCCTAACTTTATATTTCCGGGTCGTGTTCTTTCCTGCATTGCCGGACTCTCGCGAAGGGTTCGGCATCTCAAAGCCGCAGTGCAGAGTCGGAGAACCCTAGTCTCCGGGGTCCGCGCTACCGTCTTTAGTTTTTACGTGTATGGCAAAACCTTTTTGTTACAGACACCAAAAACGGTGAAAAGTTGCACATGATTTTACAAACACTGGGAAATAGTAAAAAGTACAAAATGTACAAATAAATGCGGAAAACTATAGAAAATGCAAAACAAAAAACCAAAAAATCAATAAAAGTACACGAAAAGTACTAAAACCTACAAGAATACATGGTATTTCTGTCATCTTTCGTAGTTTTTTTTGTTTCATTTCGTTGCATTATTACGTATATTTTCGTTTTCTCGTATTTTCCCATTTTTGTTGAAGGTAAAACACGAATCCTGACTCCTGACTCACGAATGAAGTTACGATTTTTTACTCCGTTCACCTCCTTTTTCTCGGGGCGATCATCATCAGCAGAATCATTGCTCGTCGGCATCGTTGATAAAAATTTCCAGGGAACGTATCCCAGCCTAGCATTTTCTAAGTCGATTATGCCTGCCTGACCTGTTGAATAATTGCAACGATAAATAATTGTTTCCACAAATTAGAACCTGAAAAAAATGATCGAAAATAAAGCATTCTCCATAAAAGTATACTCTAAACAGAAAGAACATCAAACTTCGTTGAATTTGTGTAATTTCGGACACTCAGAGCAAGTCAATTTCACCTTTTATGTGATCAAAAATTTCTTTGATTTTCCAAAAAAATCAACTTCGTTGATATTTTTGTTGCTCTTCATTAACGTTATCGCTGTACTAACTTCCAATAAAGACAATTTAAACGTGTTCAAAATCATTGGTCTTTAATTTTTCACGAATTAGGCTGTACCAGGCAGTTTAACTAAAGTTTTCTGCGTCTTTTCTTGCAACTAACCCACCTTTATTCAATCTGAGCCAATTGTCACACATTTGGTAGTGTTTTGAATTTGTACGGATGCCAGCATCTTGATTAACACGTTGCAGAAAATCGCGATGACAGAAACAAACTAACTGTTATGTCTGTCTAGTTCGCGGATTTTATTGATTGTCAAGTGTCTATTTCGTTTGTTTTTTACATATCTGTCATCACGATTTTCTGCAACGAGTGAATCGAGATGCTGCCATCCGTACGAATTCAAAATACTACCAAATGTGTGATAATTAGCGCAGTTCAAATCAAGGGTGAGTATGTCGCAAAAAAACGAGAAAAAATGTAGAAAATTTGGGTTTAACCGCCTGCTACAGCGTAATTCGTGAAAAATCGAAGACCAATGATTTAAACACGTTCAAATCGTCTTTATGAAGTTAGCATAGCGATGATGTCAATAAAGAGCAACGAATATATCAACGAAGTTCGATTTCCTTTCTGTTAAGAATATACTTTTATGAAGGATGTTTTATTATCCGATCTTTTTTTTTAAGTACTAATTTGTGGAAACAATTATTCATCGTTGCAATTATTTAACAGGTCAGGCAGGCATAATCGATTTAGAAAATGCTAGGCTGGGATACGTTGCCTAGAAATTTTTATCGACGATGCCGACGAGCAATGATTCTGCTGATGATGATCGCCCCGAGAAAAAGGAAGTAAACGCAGTGAGAAATCGTAACTTCATTCGTGAGTCAGGAGTCAGGATTCGTGTTTTACCTTCAACAAAAATGGAAAAATACGAGAAATACGAAAATATACGTAATAATGCAACGAAATGAAACAAAAAAAACTACGAAAAATGACAGAAATACCAGGTATTCTTGTAGTTTTCAGTACTTTTCGTGTACTTTTATTGATTTTTTGGTTTTCTGTTTTGCATTTTCTATAGTTTTCCGCATTTGTTTGTACATTTTGTACTTTTTACTATTTCCCAGTGTTTGTAAGATCATGTGCAACTTTTCACCGTTTTTGGTGTCTTCTAGTAGGGTAAATCCGGGTGAGTTGGGACACCTTTTTTGAAATGGCTGCCCTAGCTGCAAAATTGCATAGAAATTTAAAGTAAATGTATGGATCTCTTGTTTAGATGCCCTAGTTTAAAGACACGGAAAGCATTTCAGATTAGTGTCTTTTTTCGTCGTTTTATACACTTTCAAAGGAAAAAAGTCAATTTTGGGAAAAATAGAACTGTCCGGGTGAGATGGAACACGCAGTTTGTGTGCGGAAACCATTGTTAATTATGTATTAAATGCTACAACACAACATAGATAGTTTGAATGTTATATTTTCTTAGTTTAAAAAAACAAATAATTTACAAAAACGATAACATATTAAAGAAATCAGAAGCACAACAATTTTTCGGCCTCTGAAACGCAGTTTGCTTTCAACAGCCCAAATAACTTTACCGATAATGATGCAAATGACATGCCTGCACTTTTTCTTTTGTTTACGCATGAAAATATACCTTTGCACTGATCGCCGCGACACTCGATGAAATAGGGTAAGAATCAGCGGTAGTGTTCCATCTCTCCCGGTGTTCCATCTCACCCGGATTCAC
>JABFQM010000913.1:0-26719 GCA_022816865.1 Zelostemma sp. ZL-2020
ATGTATCTTTTCGGCAAATGAATATTTTCCAAAACGCCACGGTCAAGTTGTTGCAAATAGTCCTGTGAACAATATAAATAACCGAACATGCAAATTAACTAAGAAATAAACATTTTTCCTATAAAAAACTGTTAAAATTTTCAATTGTTCGTCACGAGCATTTTTGTACAATTTTTTCACTCGCGTATTTTTTTTCATGAAGAAGAAGATATTGTTGAATAAATTATACTCACATATTAAATGTAATTAATTATGTTGCATTATAAATATTTTTTTCAATTCGCCCTTGCATTAAAGTATCGATCCACCTTAAGTAATAATTCGCGTGAAGGAATAAAACCTTAGCGGATCGCTCGATTTTAGTCAAACTCTTTGATGTTATCAGAGCGCTGTTATTTTTCCTTGCAAACTAATCGAAATTTTTCCAACCGCTCAGGAAAAAAGCTACGTTCACACAAACTCAACTTTTTAGGATTGCAAGACGTGGACTTTGCTTTGCCATACGAAAAACCTATTAAGTTAGTCATTCAACTTGGCGTATAAATTTTCATAATAGCTATTGGACATTTTTATTTTTGCCGAGCAGTTTCAACGTGCATGAGTTGCTAATTGCTAATTTAATCGATTTTTGTAAGAAACAACATCCTTTCACGTCACGTCGAGCATTCGCGAAGGCAGTTTCTGCGTCCGACGGGAACTGCAGTCCCAAGAACCACGCAGTTTCGATATCAAAACCCACGAACAAATTTCTCATTATTGAAGATCGCTATAACCTATAGAAAAAGATCATAGATAAATCCAGACCACTCACCAATCGTACGAAAATATATCCAAAATCCAAGCACGTCGTCACATTCCCCTTCTGCAAAATCCAGCGAAAAATGTCCCCAAACATTGACAATGTCGCACTAGCAATATTCCCGGAGCACATACTTCCAAGTCCCCGGGTTTCTCCAAAGAATTCACGGTCCTGTCCACGTGGAAAAAGTTCATCATCTCGTAGCGTTCCGAAAATCGCGATTCCAGTGAATCCCCGTCCCGATCTTGGCATCTTTCCTGGTCATCGCTCCGCTCTTCTCACTGGCAGCACGCGAGCAGGACAGAAGCGGGACCGAGAGAGAGTACGCGTGGCATTTGGTTCACGTACACGCGCATACGCGGGAGAAGAGGCAGGGCCGAGAGGGCCGCGTTAGCGCACAGCATCGGCAGGAGCAATTAGCGCGAATGCTAAATGCGGCCAGGACAACTGCGACGGGAGCGAGCGGAAATTGGGCCGAGGCGCCATCATCCTTGTCGCCGTCGTAGTCGTTTTCCTACTTTCCTCCTCCACTTCTCCTCCTCCTTCCTTCGCTCTTTTCTTCGTTCTTTTGTCTCGTTTCGCTGGAAAGATTATCGAACGTCCTCCGACTGCACGACGGAGCGCGACTTCCAACAGCACCGAGCGAGATGAAAAAGCACGTCTGCTTCCAGCGCAGAGGCGGCAGACATCAGGATGGAAGGAAAGAGGGATGATGCTCGCGAACCAGCCACTGGGAGGGGCGCAGACATCCACGGGGTGCTGGGCGTTTGCGCCCTGAGCCAACTTCCACCCCTTGCGTATATAACGTCGCTTGCATTTTCCATGACGCTCTCTGCCCGTTGTCTCTGGGATTTTCAAAGTAAGTGATCTCGTTGCGCGAGGATGGAATCTTCTGACACTTTTTCAATGTCCGAGGGGATTTGGAAATTCGAAGATTTCCCTGTTTGCGCAATTACGAGATGGGGTTTATCAAGGATTCCGAGGAGTTGATTGAATCTTGGATTTTGTGGCTGGTGAAGACTGACTAAAATTATCGTATTGTTTATGATTTTCAACCATGATGCAGTTTTTAAATTGAGCTTTTTTCGTTTCTGCAAAGCCAATGTTGAAAATACATTGTCTTTTGTTCAGGAAACTCGGTTTGAAGTGACGAAAAGACAATTAACGTCGTGAGAAACGCCTAGATCGGAGCATCTTTAAGGCGTAGGTGTTGTTGGATACATCTGAGATAAATGTAGACAGGTAGATATAGCAGAGACATAGTAAACAGACTCAGTAGAGCGATTCAAGCGTGCAGAATAAGCGCTAGGCGCGGCTTACTGGCGTTCGCTCGATAGAAGCCAAAGCTGCGACCAATGAAACATGGAGTTGGCAATAAAGCCATCGACCGATTGGCCACGGCCCAAGCGAGTTTCCTCTACCCTGGAGATGGGTCGGAGGAGACTGCGAAACGAATCGAGATATCGCGTACGCGATACCGGCAACAAGAGTCATCTGGCGAGCGAGACTCGAATGAGAAAATCTCTCTTTGAAAATCCGAATCATCCCTTCAAACGTTCGAAACAATTTCCGCACACCCTGTAAATAATTGAGAATTCACTCCGGGAATGCTCTCATCGCGCGAGTATCGAATTCTTCGAATCTTTGCAATCTCCGAAGATCTCGTTGATTTTTCCGAGATTAAGGTAACGCAGTTAAACAGAAACTGGAAGCGTACGGTTCTTTCGTGGCACGAAGTTCCTTTATACTATCGCTGCGAATGCAAACTCTATCGCATTATGTAAAGCGCACTGCCTGACAGGATAAGTTATCTCGTGGCTGGGTAAATAAGTGCAAAGATATAACGGTTAATTTCCGCGTTAACCGCGTTTATCGCTGCGTCTATCCGGACGTAGACGGCCCGGCTAGCAGGATACAAGGCTGCCACTTTGATGTACCGGAGGTTCTGCGCGTGCGTGCCTCCGCGAACCAACATCTAAAACGCCGTGTTCAACCGGAATTTTCGCGAAATGTTGCCGCTCGAATTCGCGCGTGTGCCCGCGTGCACAACAGCTCCGATTGTGCAGTTGTTTCCGTCTTTGCTATTGTTGCGGAAGAGTCAAAAAAAGGCTCTTCCGTGCTTTCTCATTTTCCAAAGTTTGCCACGATTGCTGAAATTTTGTGTTAAAACATACGATGATGGCGTCATCCTTGATCGAAATAATTTTGTCCGTTTATCATTGATTGCGACCCTCTCGAGTTCTTGGGAAATTTTGAAAAATGGGATCGAGAGTCGGAAACGTAATTTGCATTTGATATTCGGCTTATTTACATAGCGGTTTATCGATATTGATCATGTTGTAAAAAGAGTAGCGAATCAACAAGCGATGTCTCGATAAGAATAAACACATTTTTTATCCCCGGCGTAGCCCTTTCGTTCTTAAACAATTATAGTCATTAACGTCTTTTGCGGTTCGTGCGCGCGTCAGGGGCCACGCTCAACTAATTTTAAGTATGCGCATACACACTGCGATACGTACGATACATATTTGCGGTGCAAGTATTACGTGCGGATACAGTTAATGGATCGTGGACGTCTTATGGCGTTGGTGAATGAGTCTGACGCCGACAAATGATCGTTAACCTACTAAGAAACGTGCTTGTTTCGAATGATTTCCGGGTGTCTTTCAAACTTTCGAAGGTTCAGTGGGAAGTAGTCTGGTATGAACCTTAAAATAAAAAGCATCAACAGCATTTTCGAGCCGCGTCATAAACGATATATTTAGATTCCAAAAAATTGCAAGCCAAGAATACAGCGAAAAAAAAACAACAGGAAAACTTGGACTAGTTAGCACACTGTTTTAAAGTTTAAAACATGCATAAATAAAGAGTCGTAATTTCCCATCAATTTACATAACCCAAGATAAATGGCGTCTTCTGACCCAAAGTACCTAAAATATAGCGTATGTGACAACTGCCCTTGTTGCCAACTCACCCTGGTTTCCTCTACTAAATAAAGAATTAGCTTCGATGGCAATCGAAATTATGAAATCCTCCATTTGGAATGTTAGTTACGGCTTATGCACTTCTGATGCACTTACCATATTCTCGTATGTAAATATGTAAAACCTTGCCGAAGGAAGGAGAGAAAGCATTTAATGTCATTGTCATGACGTAGATATTAATGCAGGTTGAATATATTTTCCATGGTAGAGGTGCGCATGAGGATTAAACTCCGGACGTGTTATCTGATGCAAGAGCGCGAATATCTCTTAAGCTTCCGACGCCCGGTTCATGATTACTGACGGTCGATTGTCTGCAAATGTAACTGAAAAATGCGAGCGTTGTCCGAAAGGGGCTGGTGTGCATGTTCCATCATTCAAACCGAGTGCGCACATGTATTACGCGCTTTATATAAAATGAGATTCGTTGCGATTCGTCTCGCTTCTTGAACACGAACCGACACTGCAGTCGATCCGCATCGAATAAGTTGGTTATGGAAAAAAGATAGAGATTTGAAAAATGCATGGACTCCATTTTCACGTCTCTTAAGGCAAAATTACGTATGTACGAATGTTAAGATGTAATTCCGCAATCGAGGGGGGAATCAGTGAACACATAAAATTATAATGAATCGAATGCGCCACGAGCGGCGCGATGAAGACGTGCATTTGTTACGGAAACGCGAGATTACTAACATAATAATATATATTATATACGTTTATGCGAGCGGTAATTAAAACAAGGCGTGTATGGGTGTGAATACGTAACAATGTAATACTCTATTATCCTTTAAATATGGAAAACTTGATACATCGTTGGATACCACTCAATTCATTGCGAATTATATTATCAGGCGTTGAATACTTGAAACTACTGCTGAGATTTGAAAGATTCAGTACTAGTATGCTAGTAATTAATTACTAGATGCAAGACAGTAAGTAGTGGATGTTAAAATGAAATTTATACAGAAGTTTATTGACTTGGAGGGGTTTTTTTTTCGATCGGTATATACAAGTAGGAGAGTATCAATGTCCTGCGCGAGATATCTCGTCGCGGAACATAGCGCGTTGTCCATCGCGAGCGAAAGAGCGGCGCACAGTCCCGGACCTTGACACAACGGCAAAGACATGGCCGAGGAAGAAGAAACTCGATGATAATATCTCAGCTCCTTCATAGGGAGCTTGCCGTCCTCGGCCAGGAGATCCTATCGTCGGCTCATCAACCCGTGTCTTCTCTATCCGACTGTGCTTGCACACGGTCATGCCCCGTCCCAGGCATTTCTTTCCTATGTGTACATATGCGTATCTTATTACCGAACGTATGAAGTCACCCGGACAACCATTACCGCACTTCATTTTTCAATTATTCGTACCTCGAGCTTTTTACGGTGTTCTCATTCCGATTTGAAGGAGAAATATATTTTTTAATAGAGAGTTTGCATCAATTTTAAAAACATATCGATGTAAGATGACGTACAATTTTACTTGTAATTTTTTTTCGTTATTTTTTGATGCAAATTTGACGAGGAAATCGATTTTTCAACATTGCAACATTTGAAATAGCCCAGAACGAAATCGGTCGAGCATTGATACGATTTATATTTTCGCTCGAAAATATTTGAAAATAAGTACCGGGATGCAAAAGAATTACCATAAAAACTACGAACGAATTGTTGTTGTCAAGATCATTCGAATTAAAACCTATTTCCGATGCTTTTGTCTCAAAAAATTGAAAATCTGTTGTAAACAAATATCTGTGAACAATGAAATATTTCGGCTTTGTACTCTGTGATTCACACAATAAACAATTTCAGAGTTTTATTCATAAACAAAAGCTGCAGGTGCATCGGAACACTTGTTTGTTAAAAGATCTTTGGTCAATTAATCGTGATTGCTTTTACAAAGTCAGGGTATAATTTATTTGGCATTTTATTACATTATTTCCAATAATTTGGAAGATTTCCAATATCAAGTACATTTTTTCATATTCACTTATTAATTACAATCAAAAGCATTGTGGTAATTAGTTCCGCGGGTTTCTTTTTTCACGAACGGGTTAATTTCGATTCGAGTTTCCTTCCGAACTACGAGGACGATGAAAATCTCACGATTTGAGCCGCGAGGAAATCTGAAATCTCGAATCTGGGAAATGGTAATCGCAGTTATACGTGCGCATGCCGACTGTGAGACTGGCAATGAGACACTCTGGTGAGAATAACGAGGTCGCTGAGAACACTCGAGGCAAGATTTCGCGAGGATTCTAGTCGCAATTTGGAATGAAAGCGTCACCAATTTTAGAGATGGAATCTATACACTTGGCAAAAGCCCTTGTACAACATTTTATACCTGAGCGCGCAGCACGAACAATAAAACTTGGATAATTCCGCAATTTTTCCGAGGGGGGTTATACTTAACGAAGTGAAATAAGTTTGGAAAAAAGCTTTTACGGCGGAAGCGGCATCAAATTATAAGTCGAAACGAGAAGAAACATTTAATAACTCTCAATAACTTTCCACCTGAACTGGCCTTTCAATAATGTCAGGCAACATACGGTTATGGTCAAGATATCATTTCCTGAGCATAATTTGGACTCGTTTGCAAGGAGGAAAACGCGATGGCCATTTGTCCGGGGTCTTTATCCCGTCGTTTCGCGAACGCGGAGTTGCCGAGTTAGCTTTGTCGCGGAATTTTGAAAACGAGCGTCAGCGCCGCGGGACGTCACCGCTCGTGGACGCTGACTAGTCGCGTTTCGGACGCGCACAGCGATCATCTCGTAAAGTTCACGTTTTTACGGTAATGATGGCTCGTCCAGTGTTACGGTGCGTTGCCCTAGTCACCGGCCACGGTTCTCGTCGAATATCACACGCGGGTAAAAATATCGCCGAGACGGAACACTGATTGACTCATTTATCCACTCGTAACTCGGTATGAAATCGACAAACTTTTACAAGCTTATTTTTATTCGAAGCGTAAGTACCGATATTTTTGCAAACACCCTTTTCATCGATTTTTATTCGCTTTTTATACGCGATATTTCGAATCCAGTATCCGGTTTCTAGAATTCATAAGTTGAATGCTACATTATCGTAACTTTACAGGAAAAGCAATTTTTTGTATAAAATTAATTGCTAACGGTGATGAAAATGGTTGAAACTTGAATTACGGATTTGTATGTATCTGAAAGTGCACGCTAAAGGGAAAAAAAATATCTGGAAACATGTCTCCTTTGTGGTGGGTAATTCTCAAGTTTGGCGTTTCCTTTCGATAGGGTTTTAATTAACAGAGCACTCGTTCATACACGGGGGTGTTGGCGGAAAAAGCAGAGTCATAATTACAAGTAACTCAGCGTTTTCAGGGTGAGAGTAAATGTACACCACCTGCACCAGCCATGCAAGAAATCTGCGCCACCCACGCTGTTGGGTCTCGCGACTGGAGGTTAAAGGTTAGTTACTCACGCGTTAAGGCGCCACCGTGCGAGTTATTTGAGCCAGACTAGGCGTCCCCAATGTAGAACCGCGTATTTTGCGATACGAAGCTTCGATGCCTTCCAGCTTGCCTCGGATCTTTCGTCTGCGTTCGATGATGAAGAACGTCCGTCTAGACTTTTTTTCCATTTCCGATATTGCGCTTCGTTTTCCAAGAAGAATTTAGGCTCGATTCTACCACGAAACTATTACGACACCACGGAAATAGGCGACTTTTTGCCGGGACGGCGACTGCATTTATCGCAAGCAATAAAAGGTTTTTGCCGTAACACGCCCGGGGTGATTTAATTTTGTTTACATTTTTTCAATCGTCGAAGAAACTTTAATGTACTGACATTTATCAGAGAGCGCTCGTAATTTATGCCGAGTCGTCATCATCTATTGATCGATTCTACAAGGTAGTGTAAAGGTCCGCATAAACAAAATACGTCCATAGATGATATATCGCAGGCTCGTTAAAAATTTACTTTTTCACTTGGCTCGCGTCCATTTCAGAGAGAGCGAACTTTGGACTTTTATAGCGAGCACTGCGTTCCACCATTAATAATACTCGTTGACAACTCGACCGGGGCGCACCTCTTAACCTTGCCAGCAACCTCGCGAGAAAGAAGAATATTTAGCGATACTTGCCCGAAGCAATAGCGTGAACGCGACTTGGGGTAGTTCGCTAATACAGCGAAGGAATCTTCGTGTCTGCGAACACCGACGCGAGAACTGTATAAAGCGACTGGTGACGTATAGGCTTCGGTAAATAAACTATTAATATTATGGTAACGCCATGCATTCCTATCCATATTGGATGCCCGAGCACGTTGGCGCCCCCAACCTAAGCGAAGATTTACAAGCCGAAGAACAAATACGTAAATTACGGGTCTGGACTAATGGAGTCGGCTTTGACCGTTCTACGGGGTGAAAAAAACACGAAAAGTTCATGCTCGCATGTAAAACGATCGGAAGCTTCGAATTTTCGAAAAAAGCGATTCGCAAGAATGGCAATTTTTCTGCCACTTTTTTTTGGCATATCTTTTGTTTTTTGATTAATATCTTCTACGGCATTCGAGCCATTGAATGTGCGTTTGCTGGAATATAATACGAAGAGCGTAGGTTAAACTTCGCGTCCAGATGAAAGGCAATCAATGTGCCATCAACTCGCCTCGATTTACGGCTGCGGCGTCACGATGCTCGGAGTCCTGAACAGGCTGGTCGTTTCGCCAGTTCTTCCTCTCCATCGCGGGTTCAACGACGACCCAGAGGCGATTCACCCGAAGAATTATTTCAATTTACTATCGACCCCTTTTTTGGGCCCACGTCATATTATATGCATAGAGATTTTCTCCCACCACCGCGAAAATACGTCTCGCAGAAATTTATCTCTTACTCTCTTGACGTATTCATGGTCTTTTGCTGGGACGTGCCTGTGGAAAGTCTTCCCGTATGATTTATACACTAATTCAGCAGTGCTTTTGATTGATTTCGCGCGATATATCTCGCTGAAAACACTGCGGAAAAATGAAGAACTTGGTCGGGAGTTTGGTAGATTTTATAATGAGCCGATACTAATGATATGATTTGCGATAAATGAAGAAGAAATGAGGTGAAATAAAAGACAATGAATATAATGGCAGACGTCCTTGACTTTGAAAAAGAAACGTTGCGTGTCGATCCATGAATGAGGTTGTGATTTCGAAAATTTAACTGCACCAGGGACTACCTTGTACACCTTCTTAGAAAGCTCAATTGATAATAAGCGGTTGCACATCGTGCAAATAAGTAGAAAAAATAGCGCCACGTAATAACACGGAGGATTTTTCGATTACAGTGCGGTGTTTTGCGTGTATGCGTCACACTGCTACTATTACGTACCGTACGAGACATTCGAAAGGACGGAAACGCGAGATTTCCTTTTGTTTTGTAGTTTTCGACGAAACGGAATCTCGATCGGGAAGGAGAAAAGAAATCGGCTAATTGTGCTAAATTACATTTTACTTCGTCTGCCATTATATCGAAAAGTAAGGATAAGCATTGTACCCGTGGTTCTAATTATTTCGCGGATAAAAGGATAGCGCAGTTTTTTCCCTTGCAACTGTGAAGACATGTGAGGATGAAAAATAAAAAGTGCGCTCGACGATAGATCTCGGAGATGACTCGCGCAGTCTCAAACGAGCCAAAGAACTCATGAAAGAATCTGCCGAGTAATATTCGAGGGTCCTCTGCCATTAAATACCATTCTGTCTCTTGAGCTCCCGAGTTTGAGAAGCAACGCGTCAAGCGCCAACATAAGCAGGTAGTCGCATCCACGACAGTCTCGTCTCGCCTTCTCTTGTATCACCTCGTGTCTCGACCTTTGCTAATGTCGAAGCATTAAAAGGTAGTTTGAGGATGACTGGACAATGACTGCTGAGATCCGTCTTTTTACAGGGACTTTCATGACGACACTTTCATTATTAAATACCGTAAACTGTTTCGTTCCGAACATCATACAAAACATTTCGAAAATTCAGCAAATTCAATTAAATTTTACCACGGTTCTCATACATTATTTAATAGTTTGGGTGTACTTTATATACAGTAAAAGAATGTCGAATGCTTCAATTTCCAAACCATTGTTCCAAATTACAATTTGTCGTTTGTCGCTTCTTTGTAGACACTCGCGCTTTCCAAAAACTTCGAGTCGTTAATTTCAAGTTTCAACGATGTTATTGCATCGCCATAGCAATCGCGGTTGCTTTTCGCGGCGAATATTCCGTGTCTCAGTTCCAACCAATTGTCGAGAAGCATGACTGTGTAACGGATCGCGCTTAGTCGAAACCCGATCGAGTTTGGGGCCAACGACGACAACAAGGCGCCCGCTCTTCTGCCGGTAGCGAATCAAAGATGCCGACGAGCTTATCTCCTTCCGAAGTCGAAACGCTCCAGGAAGTTTTCAGATGATCCGCGTCACGGGTGCCGCGCGCAGATGCGGCCCGAACGACGGCCGTATCTGGCTCATCGGGAAAGCATGCATCATTCTTTTCCGTTGCTATTGTTTCTTTGCTTCTTATTATTATTTTTCGAGAACATACTCGGGGCTTTGTAACTATTGTGCTTTGTTTTCATCGACATGAGGTTTACTTCTCTTATTTTTATTTACCGGTGGTCCAGTACGTCGAATCATATACTTTAAAGTCTATTTTTTTCATCCACATTCTTCCCTTCCTTAGTGATGCTTTAATAAGGTTATTGACCTCCAAAAAATCCGGATTAAAAATTTTTTCCGAATAACCTAAGCAATTTATTCGAGGAATCATATTGATAAAGTAATTTTCGAATTCATCATCGTCGGTTTTCTTGCAAGCCTGTAACGAGCAGCGCAGAGTGAAGAAATTAGTCGGGAATCACTTGAAGCATCGCAGATGCTCGAAATACGAAATTCGTTCGATCTATAAATTTCAATCGCGAGCGAAAGGTAGTCCGGAAGATACGCAACATCGCTGATTAATGGTACGAGCAACAATCAAAGTTTGAGCGAAGAAGAGCGAGCCAACGGATCATAAAGGCGTCGTTTAACTTCAACCATCGCCCAATCATCGCCTCGCCATAAATCTTTCGCAATGCTTCTCGGGTCTTTTTGACATCTCGCGTGGTTTGTCTCAGGGATCCGCTTCAGCGTGGCGCAATGCAATTTTATGTAGCTCAATAACTCGTACGTTTGGCAGGTGAAGAAATATCCGACATGCATAAATGTATCAACTCGAAAAGATTATTTTCGAACGAAACGAATTGTCCGACGAAAAATGGAGGTTACATGATCGTAACTGTTACGCAATAAAAAGTGGTTTACGGAATCACTCAAGACGGTATAAATTACGCGCTTGAAAAAGCGTTCACAGAAGAGGAGTTAACGAGGACTAGCTGAAATTTATTGTCCACCAAAGAGAGACTAGCTCGGCTCTCCTGTGCGCGGAGCTGTTAAAGTGTCTTTATTCCGCGTATAAATTAAGATGCACTGGTCTCGCGCGTTTTTCATGCCGATGACCTCGCGCCTTCAACTTCCATCGATCATTTCGTCGCAACGACTGACGCAGCGACACTCGTACAAGAATTCATTACCCGCGCCTTTGTACTTTGCGAAATTTCATCCGAATTTCGAGAAAACAACGTTTGCCCGCACGAACGTTGCTAACTTTTCCTCGCGGTTGACGCCGTAAGCACGTAAACACTTTGAGCGCGCTTTGTTTGGTAATGAAAGGCAGGTAGCATTCAAACCAGCTGTGAAAACTCCTTGTTTACATTCGAGATTGAAACGTATTTGATTTAATGCTTAGTCGCACCCGACTGGTAGCATGATAGCGCTGCTGAATGAGCGAGAATCAACATTTATCAGCCCCCTTTTGGCCAAGAGCAACCGGACTTATTCCTAATGCCTCCCCCTGTTTGCTGTTTTGCTTGTAAACGGAGTCAAACAAAAAAGTCACCTCTACTACTACGACATCTTTATTTTCGCCCATAAGAACTTTCATGAAAATTTCTAATATTATAGATCACGAAAATTGCATGAAGTCAAGAACAGCATTTGCTCGTACAACTCCAGAAAAATAAAACAATGACAATATGTTTCGCCAGCTAAATTTGTATTATGGAAAATAATTGAGACTCTGCTAAAAAGAGGCAGAACCAATTGTTTTGGAATTATAATCAGGGTGGATTGGAAAAAAATATGTATAGTGCAACATAATTAATTCATTCAGTTCCGATCCGCTGTGATCGATGAATAACGAATCCCTTCGTGATGTTTATTGTAGATTCATATAGAGCTCGACAACAAGGTCTGCAGGTGTTCCTGTCGCTCATAATACGCGATCATCATCATCGACATCGTCAGGCAGACAAAATTGAGGGAATCATTGGGTCGTATTGAAGACGAGGGATATCCTAAACTCCTCTCCGAACAGGATACTAACGTAGCTGGTAAAAGGGAGTCTGGGACGAGAGAAGTGCAAGTGATTCGTCACAGATATTATTTAGAGGGCCACCCTTCACTGGGGCACAATACAAGTCAACACGGCTGTCTGCGTAATGAAGTAGTTTCCTCGTAGGGTCGATCCCATCGAGGGAAGAGAAGGTAAGGGCCTACGAAAGAAGCTCAGGGGAGCCACCCGTAATTGGGGGGTAGCCCACTTTTGCCGCAACCCCCAGTGGGCTCGAATCCCTAACATATGCTTCACGTAATCCCAGCGATTTGATTCGGGTCGCGTGTAATAGATAAATAAAGCTCGTGTTTTACGTCGATGGATGATCATTCGGCAAATTCCTCTAACGAGCCCAACCCAGCGGCAACGTGAGATCTTCTCGGGAGACACTTTTCATGCCCGGAGGAGAAGGAGGAGGTGATTGTGAAAATTTATACGGCTCAAGGAGCGAGCTTATTTTGCATGCGATCGTTACGCTTACGAGGAAAACTCTTGACTCGAGGAATATACTTTGGTAGGTAGGAAAAGGAGATTTTGATTGGGGAAAAGTTGTCTCCGTCGCGATGCCGAGGATGAATTTTTCATCCGAATTATGAAATTAATTGAAGGCCGTGCGATTTAACTTCGCGGTTAACAAAAATGTTGACGATTACGTAGCATACGTTCATTACGATGTATATTACGTTACTTTCCCCTTGGTTGGTACAGTGATCTCCGCGTGACACGAACCCTTCGGCAAGCACCCTTTCTGCGATTTTCGTCTCGGCTAACAAATTGACTGACATCAAAGAAATTTATGGCCACCGCAATTAGCGGACCTCTGTACTTTTCATCTTAATTTTTTCGTACAGTTTTTTTGTAAATAATTTCCACAACCGAACGCTCGTGACATTTGGAAGCTTTTGTGTCGAGGCTTGAATCCGCTCCTGATATTTATCGCCTGGAAATTTAACCAGTTGGTCGGTAACGTCGGAGTGAATCACTAGTCAAGGTGCGACTGTAAATATTTCAGTTCCGAACAAAATGATGTAATGAACTTGTCAAAGCCGGGTTTTATATTCCCAGTCCCTTATCTCCGACGTTGATTTACGCTTTTATTGTTTGTTTTTATCTAGCACTTGTGGAGTGGAATTTAATGGCCGTGTTTTTTCGACCCGACAATGTATGTTTATTGACAATTGCGTAATTGCTTTTTTCGTTATTGAAATGACAACTAGAAAAGTGGAGTGACGCTGATGTCATATTCATCCACTCGAAAAGCTCGAAACTCGTTGTGAAAACCTAACGTCACTCGCAAGGACGCCTTCCTTCCACGTGACTTCCATGTGCTCGTTAACGTCAGTTTTAGGTGAAATCGAGAGCGTTGACGTCATCTGAAAAACACCGAGGGAAGCTTTAGCCAGTCAAGTTCTCACTAATTGGGCTTTCGCAGCGACGACCGAAAATTCAATCCAATAAGCTCCGGAAACTTTTCCGCAATTATTTTCGTTTGAAATTGTTGCAGAGGAAATGTCACCATCCACTTTTTCCGCGGCGGAGTTTACTTTCAATTTCAATGATTTCGCAATTACATTGCGTTCGTGAAAAGCATTTTCGAAATTCGTTTCGCGAGCTTGTCAGATCCTGTGTAAGACGCGCGTGTTGTTTTTTTTTTTTTCATTTTCAACCCATCATCATCGTCTGCGCTCACCCCCGGTTTCCACACTTGGTTCTATTCGTGGTTCTGCGAGTTCTCACCCTCCTGCGAGGCGAAGCTGAGCTCACCCTCCTCTCTCTCTCTCTCTCTTTCTCCCTCGTTCTTTCATTCCTCTTTCGTTCCTCTTTCCTTTCTTTTCTTTCGTCCGCTGGCTCGGCCGTCCGAAGAACGAAATTACCTTCGTTACGCGAAACGCCGCTCCCCAGCCTCTGCATTATGGAGTACCGCCTCGCTTCTCCCTCCATCGATCCTATTCTTAACGGCGTTGACTGTTATATATTACATATAGGTACATATATCTTATATACGCACGTTCGTACATTCAGCTCGTATATACCAAGGCAACTATTTTATCGCGTAATTTTCACCCCGAGTTGTCGAGGGTAACGAGTGCTCGGATTATTGCACGGATTTCGCTATTAAATATTTTTCAATATTGTTACTCTCGCGTTCATTAATGCAATTCCTCCCGGAAATTCCGATATTTCGAACGTCCATTCAACCCGTCGAATAAAAATGGTTCAATCGAAAGAAACGTGTTTGATAAATTTCGAGAAAATGGTTTCGCGTCAGGGTACTCGGGGTTATTTCGATCGATAGAGTTTAGGGACCGCGAAACAGTTCAAGCTACAGCGCACGTGTCCGGCACCTGAACTTTAGAGATCCGTTCATTAAGCCGGGTTTAGGTTTTTTGAACTTTGCGAATTTTAAGCGAAAAGGCCAGAGTTATTTCCAGTTTCATCGTACGAGCTAACGGACAAATTAACGAAATCGGACAAACCTCGAATGTTTCTCACGGAACGGACTCGGATAAATTGCTTGCGCGAGGAGATTTTTTTACCGCTTGCGTTTTTACGACGGAATAAATTAATTGAAAGAAAAGTATCGCTTACAGAATGTCTGAATAATAGCCATCACCCTCGATGGCTCTATCCACACGTGACCCGAGTCGATGATTTTCAGCCACTTCTACATTTTGCGGAAACATCGCGGCACGTTTCGACTCGTGTGAACGTTTTTTTTTACGAAACCAGTTTATGGTATCGCCATCATTACTGCATTAATGCATTTCTCATCTTACGCAATTCTGTTGTATTCAAATGACCTTCGCTCACGTCAGATTTCGCTGATTTCCACATTTTATTCGCGTCAAAAACGAGGCTGTGATTGCTGACCAATAACACCGGGTTAGGTTTCTCGAAACAGGTAAAGCAATGAAACGCGTAAGCGATACGTTATAATTCGTGCATTACATTTGCATCACAAAGGCGAACGTGGAAAGCGGCTCGGCATTCGTGACGATTACGAATGAACTTTGTGGTGCCTGTTTAGGGTGCACACCTGGTTTCCACGAGGGAGTATTCTGTGTAAGAACGATAACTAAGTAACATCAGGGGGATGAATAAAGCCAACTGATCCGCGATCAAATATACTCGAAGGGATAGAAAAGTATTGTTGGCTGAGCGGAGCCTGTCAAAACTGTGAGATTGAATTTGACACGCAGTTTATACCCCGTATCAAAGTTTCCTGCCATTTCAGCAAAGTTCAATGAAATTCGCAAAAACGAAACGTATTCGGAGCATAATGAATTGTGCGTTGATTTGCAGGTTCCTTTGGAACTTATTTACGCGCATCTTCGATGTCCACGGTTATTTACGAGCTGCCGGCCGATCGGGACCAGAAGAAATCGCGAAAGGTAAATAAAACAAAGCGAGAGAGATGATTTATTTATTTCGGTCAGTCGGTCAAGCGTCCAATGGCAAAGCGAGAGGCCTTAAGTACCGCAGCATGTAATACAGTAGCGGCGTTCGGTACCTTCAGAAGGCACATTTGATAAATGCGTTTTTACGAGGCACGAAAATAACTCGGATACCGAGACACGCCTCGTCTTCCGCCACGCGTCATTAGCCGGAGCATCGTGAAATTGCCGATCTTATGTGTGAACTAGTTGCCCTTTCGAGGGCCTCGCCTGTCAAACACGAGCGCTCGGTGACACTTCTCCACGGGAACGTGTATCCCTTGACAGCCGTGCAATGTCTCGGCGCCACTGTGTCGTCGACATTGCGCGGCTCCTGCTCCTCAAACACACCGCGTGTACCAAAAATCCTTGTTACCGGATATGCGACGCTTTAAACTCTTCACCTCTTGCTTCGCGCGCAATTAAAGTTCACTTAATGTCACTCGAGGGGGCGAAAAAATGCCTGTAATTGCGCGAGGACTTTGATGGATTTATTTGCATTGTTCGTCGTTACGGCAAGAAAAACAGGGGCAAAAAGAGCTTCGGAAACAGCGAGAATGACGTCTACGCGTTGGAATATTATCGATTGGGGAAAAATATGAAGTTTGGCGATCAGGTGCCCGAGACGCGATGTATTTACTGTGGTCTTTGACCCTTGGGTGCTTATTCGATGTAACTTTTCCCATGGCTCGGGTCCTGACCGAACGTTACTCGCCAAAGTCCGATTTATGTGTGGCCTCACTCGTACGAGTAACGATCTGTAAAGAGGTTTGTAAGTTGGCGGGTAGCGAGCACCCCGTGGCGCGTTTTGCCGTCTCGAACAACGGAGAAAAAGAAGAACGGGACATCGAAGTGAGATTCATCTTACTCCACATGTCGACACCATCGTCAGGAAATTGGATCGACTTCTTGCTACGAAGTTTGCCGATCAATAAATCGATAATTTCCAATTCCCAAATCACGTATTTTTACTTTAAATTCATTCCAGAGCGTAAATATTTGGAGGTAATTTTTTTAGCTTTAATAACACAAGTGTCAACAACGCTCTTGTTCTTTGACACTCGTAAAACCCAAGTATATGATCGCAGCGGTGATTTAATGAGTGGTTATAAACAAGAATGTACACAAATCACAAAACCATGGCCAATTTCAAATTTCAAAGCCGATTTCGTGACACGAAATGGTATCGGAATTGTCCCATTTACCCTTAGTAATCTTTCGAAACTGCCAATTATACACCATGTAATGATTTGACCCTTCGAGAGAATAAAAATCACGTGTATCTTTTTATCCTTCAGAGTTCATAAATTCGAAATATTGATAAAGTTGACTGAAGACGATAAGCAAAGATAAGCAATCACACGGAATATATGCGATGTTCGTGTAGTGTTCAAAAAGTATCACGGGACGCATCGTTCATCCCATTCTTATCTCCGGCTTTATTCGTCCTGAAAATGCTGATTTTGGAGGGGAAGCGCGAGGGGGAGAGAGCGTAGGCCAGAACAGAAGAGCAAGGGCAAAAAATGCAGTGGCTGATCCATCAGAAAAGGGAATATGAAAAGGTTGTATGAAGAGGAGGAAGGATGTTCAAGGAGACCACACGCAATTCCAGCGACTGAACGGCCGTGTTTCGCCATTGTATGTATGTATGTACCATTACCGTGACACGGAGTCGCGTTCTCGTGTCGCCCCCGCGCGTTCTACTGGAACCAGCCCCACTTGTACGCCAGCCCTATCATCATCAGCATTTGTCATTCGTGAGAGGCTCCTCTTCTGCTTCCCAACTACGCCCAGCAAAAATCCTGCATGCGAAGCTGACTTTTGTCACGCGAAACTCGGCTTTTACGGGTCCCTCGCGAGCGCAGATTTCCGTTCCTTATTAGGAAATTGCCCATCGATTTCTCAATCGTCATTCGGAACTGGAAAGCTCGAGCGAAACAGCATCAAGATCCTGGCCTGTCGTTTTTCACGGAGCCACTATCGATGGCGGATCGATAATCTTAATGAATCAATTAACGAGCCGATCATACAAATATTATCGTGTTCGGCATTGGGTTTTATGTGGGTGCGTACAAACACTCGGGCGATCACGTAACGAGTTACGGAATGATTTATCCGCGCATCTCGCGCGTGGAAACTAATCTGTATTTGTTTATTTATCCCGGCTCTCGGAACAGACCGTAAGGTACGGTAAATCTCTGGCGTGATTTAGGGTCTCGGGTTTCGATACACTCGCCGCCGGTCCGCTGTGCTTGCCGTTCCATTGAATTTATTACCGTTCTCAACGGCGATCTACGAGATTGAGACTCAACCCCGAGCTAGGGTGTTAGTCGTTCTGTGAAATCAGGACGCGAAATTGGTTTTCGATAGTCTTGGAACAAACGAACGGGGCAAATAAGAATATCAGAAATGGCGCGAAAAATATATCGATGGCATTCCTTTCTCTTTTTCTTCTGGAAGAGAAGAGATGAACGAGCAATAACGAGAACGATCTGGAAACGTCATAAGGGTAATTAATTCACATCGCTTGACACTTTACGTCCGGTAGGAATACAATGACTCAACGATCGTCGTGTCGGAATAGGGAGTATTCTTGTTCGCGCGGCTTTTTTCTTTTTTTTCTACCACCTTCGACAACACGAAGACTAGACGGAGTCGCGGGATCATTAATTTTCAAAGTACATTAATTTCCTACAACCACTACCAACACGACTGGGGCAAGGGTCCATGTCCAGGCCCCAAAACCTGGCATCCAGATGCTATCGGCTTCTAACGCGTTTCCTCGTTAGGTCTCAGTCACGGGTCGAGCGACGTGGCGCGCGCGCGCTTCTCTCGAAATTGGGAAAGGATGCAACGCCATAATTGCGACACCTTTTCTTGCGTCATACTCGCATGGACCACCCACGAGCTTATCCAAATTCCCTTCGCGAATAGATCCCGAACGACATAATATTTTTCTCCGATCGAAAGTTATACAACCGGGAAAAGCCGGGAAACATGGAAGAGTCAGTCGTTGTATAACGAAGCCAGATTTTTCAGAAGACTGGAAAAATGAACGTTGTCACGTTCTTTATTTCCGGCCGAGGAATTTGCGACTTTCATTTTAATTTGCCCAGCTTCCGCGCGCGGGCTCGTTCGCCCCGAGTTTTTTGTTCGATTAATTGGCCATAATCCGAGAAAATCGTAAATCTCCGTCCTTAGGATTTCGCGCAAAGGAAGGGCCGTGGGTGGGAGGCAATTGTCTTGTGGCCCACGCCTGGCGAGCACCATGTGGGAGTACAGCGAAATGGGGAGCCCTCGTCCAGCATGGATACTGTACCGAAGATCAATGTATGCGATACGGTCTCGGGCCGTGACTCACGCTCCAAAAGATGAGCAATTTTTTCATCGCCCGGCGATTTTTACGTCGCTGCTTGATGACGCTCGGGTCAGGGGTGCCCTTATACGAGCCGCTCACGTGCCTCGGAAATGACGAGTCAATTAGCGTCTCGGATTAAACCCCCTCTATGATGTAATTCGGCACCTCCCGACACACGCTCGCTGCCATTTGGAATGTGAGTTATCGAATTACAGTAGCTCCTAGATTTACACCAAGTATCAACGTTTTGTCACGTTAACGTTTCAATTTGGTAATTACGGTGGCGTTTCTTCGAATTTTAATTCATTCCTTTGTGTTTTTTTGTGTTCGGTGCTGGAATAAAAATATTTTGTACATCGCAGTATTGAAATTTTATGAAATTGATGAATATTTGTCGGAAAACAATTATCAAAAACTCGAGCTGTTTTGTAGATTTTGATTCACGATTTAATTTCTTGTTCGAAAGTCGAGATTGCTTGATCGGAATCTATGTTTGAATTAAATTAGAAAAGGCAAGTGACCAACGAGAGATTGGAAACTAAACGAAAACTGAGAGCGGTCTCGAGTGAAAACTTTTGTAAAACGACACGGACGTCAACGAGCTCGAAACGTCAAACGCTTACGAGTTTAATGCGCATGCTCGGATTTATCTCAATATTGGAACACTGTTCTGTCTCGACGTAGGTATTTTCTAACAAAATTAACAAAATTTTACTTCGGCCGATTTCAGTATGAAATTCGCTATGAACTAGTATTTATTTCGAAACAAAAACATTCGATTGAAACAACAAAAAAGACACGATGTTACTTAACATGCCGAAAAAGAGATTTTCATTTCCAATTTTATTCGTTAAGGGATCATTTATGATCCACAAAATTGCAGTTGTTTGAACATTCGAATTTTGGATGTTTTCGGATTGTTTATTCGGATTATTTATTTCGAAACAAAAACATTCGATTGAAACAACAAAAAAGACACGATGTTACTTAACATGCTAAAAAGTGATTTTCATTTCCAATTTTATTCGTTAAGGGATCATTTCTGATCCACAAAAGTGCAGTTGTTTGAACATTCGATTTTGGATGTTTTCGGATTGTTTATTCGGATTATTTATTTCGAAACAAAAACATTCGATTGAAACAACAAAAAAGACACGATATTACTTTACAATTCTAAAAAGTGATTTTCATTTCTAATTTTATTCGTTAAGGGATCATTTCTGTTGTTAGTTGTCAAATTTTTAATCTTTTCGGATTAAAAAAAAATTAGAATAGAGCTCATCACAGTTGCCTCTTCCCCTGACAAATAAAATAGAATTAGACATTTTTTAAAATTAAAAAAAGCGCCTTTGGTAAAATTGAAAATGGATAGCGTGAATCGGACGTTGATGCCACGATTCGCTGAATACTTCGGTGCACATTCAATCAGCGCCCATGATACATGTGCGAATGCACCTGTGTGAACGTAGGGGTGACTGGAGCTTTCCCAAGGGCCGTATCAAACGTGGTCGCAAATGAAAATACAGAAAAACACATGCACCGTATCAAGCGCTGTAGACGCTCCGCTTACTAACGAGGGTCGTCGGTCTCGCCTATAAGCTGCCAATTAACAAGCTATGAAGTCTTATTCGAGATCGACCATCAATTAATTTGAATTTTGTCCTCCCCAGTCACGGTCCGCTTACGTTCGACCCCTATAGATCAGCGATGACACAGGTGGCTACGACTGGTCCATATTTTCGTCCGCTCTTTGATAAGTCCTCTCACGAAGATGCTTATCACTCTTCGTCGAGTTGCCCAACATCAATGAGCATCGTTAAGATTTTATCCGCGATTATAGAACGGGAACGGATGAAGTTGTGAAAAAGTTTGCGACGTCCCATTGAAGGGCGCTGATGGGATTATTTTTGAGTGGCAATAGAATTTTTGATTTTCCTTGACTGTAAACAATAGACATTAACAGTGTCTCGAAAAATAGTTTAAAAATGTGTGTGCAGTTCCTAGGTTGAGACAGAAAAGTGTTTCTACATTGAAACAGGTCTGAGCATGCGCATTGAACTCGTAAGCGTTCGAAGTTTCGTTGTAAAAAAGTTTTTACTCGTCAAGGATCTCTCGTAGGTGATTTCTAATTTAACTGAACCTGACTTCTTCCAGATTTTTTCTCGATCGAATATAAATTCCAAAAGTTCCGAGCTGAACAGATGGAACGATAGAAAAAGGGATCGCGTAGAAGACAAATCATGGTGTAATTGTTGAGCCAAGATTCAAATGAATCAACTCGTTTCATCGTGCGACTGCGGCAAGTAGGGCGGATCATAAATCCATGAGGTGTCCGTAAACTTTTGCCACCGAGCGTACCGCGATGGCGTGACATCTCGGGAGCTATTACGATGACTCCCGGCAGCAGGTGCAGCATCGCTCACTGTCCTCCGCGTCTATATATTCAAATACTGCTCCTACCACCGGACCATCTTGAAACTCACTTTTTCCGCGGTGTCGTGAACCACTAATTAGCCTCGGTCTTTGCGCGCCCAGCGATTCCGTGGAATTCGGGGCAGTTTGTCACCCGCACTCTGGCACATCTCAAAAGAAGATGCCGTATACCTTTGCTGTTACGCGGAACAAATATTTATTGCCCCCCGAGTTATTTCGTCGGACTCTTTTTCCGTAAACTTCTATTTTCGGGGCTCGGAAACGAGGTTGAATAAGGGCTCGAAAGGGGCAGGATCTTTTGAAGCCGAGTGACTTTTAGGGTTTTTTACTCCGAGTCTTGGTGTCTCCGTTATCGCCAAAGCAAGAAAGCGCCATTGACGAACGGTATTCGGGCATGCCGAAGGAGCTGAATTGCCATCTGTCGCGCGATCCTCAAGTGTGACCGAGGAAGTTCTTGCTCCCGTCAACTTCCGGCAGGTCCCTCCGAATCGCGTTCCACGAAAAACGAATGGAGACCTGCACGAATCGGCTTGGAAATCGATGCGAAATCTGTCGCATTTTATGGAACTCGTCGTCGTTAACGACGTCCACGAGAGAAAGTGTCGTCGTGAATAAAAAAAACCCACGCGTCTTGATCTGCCGATCGACCGGTCGCTTATTCTCCTGACCGATCAAGCGTAATCGGACAATTTCCAGATCTTACCTCCGATGTCGTCTGTCTGGGCATCTTTCGGTGTATGGGATCATGAGATATCGATAACAAAGATGATCGATGCCCGGGCCTCGCGACGTGATGACACGACAGCAAGGATCGATGGAAACGTCTCGCTCGCTTCACCTTGCTTGTCTTCGACTCAAGATTATGTATTCGGCCACGAAAACATGGAACTGACATTCGACAAAAGCATTATTCCAACGTTATTTTTATCTCGAATCGTATGGAACGAAGAGCCGTTCAGTGCGCAGGTACGAATGCCGAAAATCCATAGAAACCGAGCGCTCCGTTTTTAATTGCGATTTCGTACTCGAGTACGAGTTTTCCCAGGCTTTTCTGCGCCGATTTGAAATTCAATATTCTTCTTTTTTTTTCTTCGCGAATCCATTCGAGAGACATACTTTTGAAGAATATCTGAGCCGTGAGGAAATAACAAGATCTACTTGGCTGGTAAATTGATGCCATAAACGGCGATAAATCGTCAGATATGGATTTCGATCTTAGGTAACAGCGCCGTGTTTATACATGAGATACAACGAAACGACAGAGCCAACGAGGCGCTTGACAATTTGCAGGTCCTGCGAGACCCCGAGCTTCGCTTGTCCCCGGGAAATGCGGCGACTTTCTACTCGAATCTCGTCAACGCGCCGTCCTTACTTGGCTCGACGGTTTCTCTATCTTTTCTTCCAACTTTTTCCTGCCTCGCGGGAAAAATCAACGCGCATTCTTTTCTTGTTCCCTTTGAAACAAACATCTTGTGCAACCGCGTCGTTAAATTCGTGACACAACGAGGCGACGTTTTTTGACGAATCGAATCTACTTACCTCGAGGTAAAAGTCTCCGAATCGCAGGGGACGAAGGCGTGTAAAATAAGTGTTAAAACGTTCGATAAATTTATTCCATTTCTATTTAATTATCTTCACGTACATCGTAATGGTTCGCTATAAAAAAGGGGGAAAAGGAAAAAAAAATACTTTTCTTTTCTCCGTTATAGCTCCGATTCCGAGATTTATAAATATTAGTTCTGGACATTAATATAATTACACTGCGGTTTTCATTTCTTTATACATATCCCGTTCGGAAATAATTCGTACACGGAATAATTTTGATTGGGATGCGGATATACGTTTATGCCTGTATTTCTGTCATCTTTTATTTATACTCTTTACGACACTTACCTCAACAATTCTACAATAAATACATCGAAATGTACCGCTTGTCGACTTAAAGTATATATTACAAGGTGACGATGCAACGCCGTTATTCGCGCGAGATGAAGGAATCGCGCTCGAAGTCTCTCAATAAATAATCTACATCACAAAGTCTGTTCGCGTGCGCGGCTCCCGGGAATGGCGCCACCGGAACAGGAACACGAAAACATTCCTCGGGAGTGAATTTCCGATTCTTTCCGCCCTAATAAATATTCACATTTGAAAACTGCGTCTCAGTCTTTCTCGTTCGTTTTTTGCCGGTTATCGATATGGTCATGTGACCGGTCAACGTCTCGGAAATCACGCGCAATCGAGGGAAGTCAGAGAGGCCGGACTGTGGGCTCCGGTGCTGAGCATGAAGGGAGGACTCATGGGAGTTCCGCCGCTACCGGCGCTGTTCCCGTAAAGTTCTAGATCGCCCAGCGATCCGCCGTCCACGCTGCCGCTTCCGCTGCCCCCGCACTTGTCCGACTTGCCCTCCTGCTTCAGCACCATACGTCGCCATTTCGCACGGGCGTTCTGGAACCATACCTGCAACGAGAAAGTTCGAGCTTACAGTCTTGTTTCGTGAGGTACTTTCGAAATTTCGGAAAGGAAACGAACGTTGAATCACTCGAAACAGGATTTCTTTGGTCAGAACATTCTGGAACCGCTTTTTTGGTTCGAAGAATCATTTTGTTTGTGGAATAGTACATGATGTATTTTGACATCTCTTGAAATTGTTTTTCGGTACTTTCGTTTTGAAGTGACTACAATTTTTCCTTTTGTTTCGAGAGTTTCAAGAGTTGCCTAGGTTTTTGTAAGGAAAATTCTGTAAGTTACGTTTTTGAAACTGTTTACAATTTGGGTAATTTGAAGCTTATGAAACATCGAGTAATTAGTTTTTAGCAATTATTCTTGGTATTTACAATTTTGTTTCGTTCGGTAATTTTGAAATTTTGGAAGGAAACGAACGTTTAATCGCCGGGAACAAGATTCTTTGTCAGAGCATTCTGAAATTCTTTTCAGGACTCGCAAAAAAGTAGGAATCGTTTTTTTGGTTCGAAGAATCAATTTTTTTGTGAAAGAGTAATAAATATTTGAAATATCTTAAATTTGTATTTCAGTACTTTTATTTCGAAGTTTCAGAGTTCATTCTAAAGATTTTTAAATTTTTTAACAAACAAAATTAATCAAAATAGGTAAAAAACTTGGAAATCGCGAAAACCGTTCGGGAAAAAAGTAGCGAAATAATGAATACTTCAAGAACCGAATGCACGTTACGAAATTAATGCGCTTTTTTCCGGTTGAGACCAGAAGTCGGAAAGCAACGAAAGCAAAAGATGGAAACAATGAAAATACCGAGGAATAAAAGATGGCTTACGTATCACAGGAGTCGCCATTTTAACAATAGTCTCCTCCCCCGCAGACTCCCGAGAGATCGAGATAAATAGGAAGAGAGGGTGGAAGACGGCGAATCCATACACTTGTATATGTGCAACTGTACGATAGCGAGCAAGAGATTGCGAGAGGGGACGAGGAAGAGAGACACGACGCGGTATAGAACGAGAATGGATGAACCGGGGAACGTACCTATGTACGCACGAGCGAATAAACCAACTCCCAGACTGAGTATTCGCGAGTCTTGCGATCAATATCAAGCAAGATGGCGGGCCAAAAGACCTCTATATACGAGCTGCGCCGAATACAATGCCGGTTTCTTTTTCTCGTCTCTTTTCCTGCGGCGAGCCACCCTTCGATCTCGCTTTCTTGATATCGTTTTTGTCTTTGCTCGCTCTCCGCAACAATGCCGGAGAGCTTCCTTTTCAGAGAGCTGCTCCACTGCTCTCTGCCAGCGAATGAGAGATATTTGAATGCAGAAAGACGCGAACGCGGCGCATTCCGACGAGACACTTGCTCGTTCACTCGCGGAGAAAGGGAATAAAGAATCTCGTGCAAGTCTCGTCGTGTGAAAGATTACCGTGACTCACGATCGACGTACGTACAATCGCGAGCACGGGAAAGAGGCTCGAGGAAGTTTCCGCGATTGTTTCGCAATCGTCAGTTCGCTCGAGATGAAAAAATCTTCCGACAAAAACATTTTTACGAAAGAAAATTGTGGGCTTTCACTTGAGAGGATTCATTACTTTTTATATTTTTTTAGTGCAATGTTATCTTCGAAAACGCCTGGCGTGATAAGGTTTTTTGAGTTTGCTAAATTGTTTTTGTTGCTATCGAAAAAATGGAAACAAATTATGAATATTTTTGAAAAAGTTGCGGAATCTAGCGATCGATTAGTTTCATATTTCGTCGCTCTTTTGAGTTGGATGTTTTTTTGGTAAGTGTTAGCGTTTTTGAATAGCAATTAATTAACTCGGTACTCAAGTTCAGAGGTTTTCAAACACGACGCCAATTAAAATTCATCGAAAAGTACAAAAATAAGTACAAATGTGTACGATTTATGACTATGATTCTATAAATGGATTTAATGGATTTTTTACGCGGAAACGAAAATTTTTGCTTTGTTAATGGAAAAGAAAGGGACATAATCTGTAATGAAAGTTTCTTATAAAGTTTTAGACCACAGAAATTCTCAAATCGACATAACAATAATCAAATGACTTAAATTGGAAATTTTAAACCGAAAATTTTTCTCATTAGTAGATGAATTCTTGGAAAAATATTCGTTTCTTTTGTTATAAATTACCCAAAAGCAAGGGTATTTTGATTTTTAATCCAACAATATGATTTTTTTTATTTATACTGAAAAAATGATACATTTCTTTCCAGTTTATGAATTAAAATTTCATCTCAGAAAAGCTTTCATCACGCTTTACAAAACGCGTTGAAAAAATTCATTCAATTACGTTATTACGGTGGTAAAATCGCCATCTGGACGGATTTGAATGCAAAAAAACATGGAAACTAAAGATAATTACTTCTTGTCTCAGCCACTAGAAAACTCGAATATTCACTCAATTTTGAGTACTCAAATTTCAATATTTTCCATCTCCTTTAAATTACTTTCATGCTCTTGATACGACAATAACTTCCACAGATTTCTCAAGACTTAAAAAAATATAGCAATACAAAGTTTCAAAGCATCCATATAAAAAATTGTATTTTCCATTAAAAAAGTAACTTTGGAGTCTTATCATTTTAATGAGAAAAAGCCCTTCAACAGATGTTTAAAATGAATCATATTTGTAGTAATAATAAAGATTATTGTTCTTATTGTAAGAATAATAATAAAGCAAAGCGTGAAACTCTGGTGATTTATGTAGAACATTCGCGTAGGTGTACAAAAGATACCGAGCTCGGGTGGCGTTTGTAAGATTTGACTGTTGCCAGATTGACGAAGGGGCTCGCTTACGG
>JABFQM010000914.1:0-26707 GCA_022816865.1 Zelostemma sp. ZL-2020
CGGAACTTTGCGCTCTTAAAATTTCGTTGAAGTTGGTGGAAAGTCGTTTTCGCGTGCATAGACATATATGACGAACAATGCATTCGAGCGAAGGTCGAACGAAAACGGTTTGATTTCCGTAAGTGATTCGCTACTTTGAAGTAACTTTCGCCAAGTCTTGCATCGCGATTCGCTCATTTTGCCTCTTGACTGAATTGCAAAGATTCGTGCAACAACATCCCGAAGGCCGAACTTCAAAAGTTTGACATATTCTTCCACTCAGAACTCAATGAAAAATTAGATCTTCCGGATGGCGGAGTTGGGTCTTGATGTTGCGTTATCAATCTTTTCTGATGATCTTTGTTTTGTTTTTTATCTTTGTTTTGTTTTGTTTTTTAGTTTGAAAGAATATAATTTTCGGGGAAACTGATTCTGAAACGAGACGTTTGAATATTTTTAACAAGAAATGTCCTTTTATTAAAGATTTATATTCAATATCACTGAACCAATTTCATTTCGTTCAGATTGCTCTTGATATCATGATAATAAATATTATTTACTAAGGGAACTTCCATTTTTCATCAAGTTTTTTTATTAACGATTCATCTTTGTTGTTTACTTCTTTTATCGTTTTCGATGTCTTCATTTTTTGCTCTCTTGTCATTCAATTTTTCTTCTTTACCCATTTTGAACGTCAAGATATTATTTTCTATGGACGTAACGATTAAAATAATAGATACTAAAAACGGAATTGGCTTTTTTTAGGGTCCTCAAATGTACTGCTTTATCATAGAAAATCACTATCTCCAAATTTTATCAAAATCGTTTGAATAAGTGTTCAAATACTCAATTATTACGGTGAAAATATCGAGGAGATATAATTCATTCATTACTAGAATGTTCAAATTAAATTTTTAAACACTTATTGGTCGAAAAAAACCAATATTTCTAAATGCAACCACTTTTGTCAAAAAACGGATAATTATTTCGAAACAAAAAACTCAATTAAAAAAAGAATAATGTCTTGATAATATAATAACACAATATTACTGTAGGTACCTAAAAAATGATTTTGATTTATCTATTCGAAGAAATAGTCCCAAATTAAGTTTCAGAATCAGAGAATAATTAAAATTGCTCCGCTATAAAATCACAAAAACAATAGACTATTAAAGTACCGATATAAAACAAAGTTTTTCTGACAAATTCTAAACATTCAATAACCCTGATAAAATGTTCTCATTAATTTCAAATAACACAATCGATTACGTGTTTCTCTTAACAACCATATTTTTTTTCAAATATTCCTCGATGGAATGAATCATCTCGTTACATTCCGAAATGCGATTCAGAACAGAAACATCATTGTTCGTCATCAAATAATTGTGCAAAAAATACAACAGACGTGGTTCATCAGCAAGACACAATGAGTGGGATAAATGCTGAAAATGTAACACTGTAAATTCTGCCTCGAGCGAAAAAAGAACCACCAGACGAGAAAATAGCGATCATTAACGACTCCAGTCGTTGAGAAACATTGAATTGATCTTCCGTCGACTCTCTTGAAGGCGATGGATCATTAGCGCAAGGAAAAACAAGCTGAACAAATAAACGACGAATCGGGATGATTTTCAATTGAGACGGAATGAATGTGAAAAAAACAAGGTCTTGATAAACCAACAGCGATGTAGGAAGTCGAAAACCCACGCAAGGGCGTTATTAAACCGCAGAGCGATAACGTTCTAACGAACGTGAAATACGATGCGAAAACTGCCTCGGCGTTGAGCAGATTCGGGTTGGGAAAACGTTCCACCTCCGCTTTCGACGCTGCGATAACTCTTTATTAGGGTTCCACTTTCAACGCAGCTTTTCAGTACAATGATGATAATTGCAACAGGCCGTGCTTAGAGAATTTAATTCATGAACATCTGCGGCTGACACTGCAGAGAAAAGTTGGGTTTGGTTACGTAGGAGCTTATCTCACAGCTGGGAATTAATACGATAAAAATATAATACGGCTTGTACGCTACAAACCCGCTCCGCTTCTCAAGCATGAAAAGCAGGGCTCGAATTGGCCCCAACTCAAACTCAACTTCGACCTTTTCATTCTTTGGAATTTTGTTTTTAATTATGGTTTCATTTTCTCGTAAGAATTCCGCTCGATCTTTCGGCTGGGGAAAAGTTAGTTTCTAGACTCTATTGGATTATACAATATAAAAGGAAAATAAAACTCGGATTACCTGACCCCGCGTGTTATCAACAAGTGCAGTTCGAACGACTTCGGGAAAGTTTCATTCGTCGAGCCAAGATGGGCGTGACGGAAACAAAGGTCCATAGCGAGATTCGGACGAAAATAGAGAGGTGGCTGGCTAAATCCGCGAATCGATCAGAACTTGTTTAAAGATTCATGAGCGTTTTCTAGCGCCGGAAAAGTATCCGCGCCTTTCCTGCTTCTTCCTCGCAGCATTTCCCAAGGACATCATTCGTCACAAAACTCGCCTTCTTCGAAATGGTAATTTCCACCGCAACCGACGGTCCGGGTTCATCTGCTTCGGGTATCGTTAAGCGAAATACAAGTTGCATCTCAAAGCATATTCGCGAGGGTTTTACGGGGCCGTTAATGAATCATCATAAAAGCTTTGTAAGGTCGAGTAATTAAATAGTTAAGGAAGTAGCTATGCCCGCTGTTTATGAAAATGAAGTGGCACTACTAACTTTAACGACTCTCAAAATATTGAACAAGCAAGGCTGTAATTTTTGGACGTTTTGTACCGTTGCAGTATTGATTTATCCAGGAAGAAAAATGTGACGGTTATTTTCGTTCATTTGACCCGCTGGTGAAGCGCGAATGTAACTCAGGGGAATATTTTATGCTCGGATCAATAAATGTAATCTTTCAATTGTAATTTACGGGTACCGAGCCAATCCAAATTCTCGTTAGAGTCATAAAAGACGATAATCCGTGAATTGTGCGGCGCGGGCAGCAACAATCGATGACCATTGTTCGTTTACATCGTTTAAACTCGCGTGTGTCATGCAAATGAGTCTCTTCTCATTTTGTTTAAATATGCTAATCAACGCTTCGGGCACTTTTAGCGCCGTTTGATCTCGCGGCAAAATTGTTTATCGTTATTTGTCAATCAATTTTTTAATTGAGTAAAAAGCTTTTCGAAAATTGCTTTTCCATTTTAACTGCGATCGCGCGTTTTTCATGAACAATTAATGCAGAGTAAAATTGGTATTCAATCAAGAGACTTTATCACGGTACTTGAGATGATTAATGCAATGATTTACGCCGCAGTTTTGCTCGATCGAGTCTCTCGGCGTTTCTGCATTAAAAGTCACGTGGAATTTTGATTGCAGATTTTACTGGGACTTGTGTATGCTCCTCTTACTGGTGGCCAATCTAATCATCCTGCCCGTTGCCATTAGTTTTTTCAACGACGATTTGAGCACGCGGTGGATAGCCTTTAACTGCCTTTCTGACACGATATTCCTCATAGACCTCGTGGTCAACTTTAGGACAGGTGAGTTTTCCTCGTTTCCAGAAAAAAAAGAGAACGAGCCAAGAACAAAGTTACCAACTGCGAAAATGGTATATGAAAACGACACGCGATGACTAAAAATAAGATGATGAGAGGTTTCACACCCGGAAACAGCACTCTTGGGAGCTACTTAGACGTATCAGCTTATCAGTTATCTCATTCAGAACTTCTCTTTTTCCCCGTGAGACTCGGGATTGGCTAAGATTAACACTCGTTTGCTTTGTGGAAAAAAAATGTTTCACAAATCATCGCGTTGTTCGTCGTTATTGAGAACTCGGGAAGTTTCTGTTTGTTCTTTACTCGAGCTTTATTCGATGCCCTCTTTTTTTTTGTGAAAAAACGTTCACAGCCAATTACTTGTGCGATCGTTTCAGGTATAATGCAACAAGATAACGCGGAGCAAGTGATACTGGATCCAAAGTTGATCGCGAAACACTACCTCAGGACTTGGTTCTTTCTTGACCTCATCTCCTCCATACCGCTAGACTATATTTTCCTTATATTCAATCAAGTAAGTGCTTTCGACTGCCAACATCTTTTTCTATCTTTCGTAAAATCGCTTTGATCCATTCGTTTGCATTTTTTTCGCTTTTTCGTAATTTATATCCTACGAGTTACGGTCTTGCGTAACTGGCTGGTGAATTGGAATAAAAATAATAACCTTGCATTGTAAATTTTGGCTTTTTGGATAAATAACTAAAATTTTACTAACCTTCTATCGAAATGTATAGTTCTTGTGAAAAAAGGATTATTGTGGAGGGAAAATCATCAAAAATAAGGGACTTTCGTCACGCACGAAACGTAGTGGTTTATTTTCAATATTTTCAATGTCCTTGCACCATTTCATTGGTTTTTTGTTGCTGCGTAACACGAATCAATCAGAGTGTAGTTTCAATAACCACAAAAATGTTTGTATCTTTCCGAATGAAATATAATTTGCTCTTCAGTTCTGATAATTATTGTCTCTCAAATCCAGGATGATAAAAGTAATTTCACATTCGAAACATTCCGAAACTCGCAAAAGTTCGAAATCAAAGTTTCGTTCCATTCCAAAGTTTTTTCCAGTTCAAGGCATTACTACGAGTTCCCTGCTTCTTATCAAACGTTGATTCACAAATGTTTTAGTTCATTCCGTTTATTTGCACCTCCGAATAATGCTCGTTTTATGAGAAAAGTCGCAAGCACGGTGAATAACTTTAAGTTTCAGGATTTCAGCGAGTCCTTCCAGATCCTGCATGCTGGACGTGCCCTAAGGATCCTGCGACTCGCAAAACTATTATCCCTTGTAAGATTACTACGATTATCGAGACTGGTGCGATACGTTTCGCAATGGGAAGAGGTCTATGTAAGTGTTGACCACGTTATCTACAAATGTTTACTATTATTAACGATATGCATTTTTTATTACTTAATCGTTTTACTTTAGTACAACCAATTGTATTTCGCACACTTTGCGTCATCTTCGTTTCCATTTCTACAAGCGGCCTTATAGAATTTCTCCGTTTTTAATTACTACGTGGGGCCGCTTATCGAAATGGAAGAGGAATATTTTCGGGAATGTTGAAGAAAAAAAGGGAATAAAGATTAATTCCCTCGGTGAAGGAAGACGCAGTTTTCGATAGCAAAGTTATCTTTTTCACTTTCCGTTTCTCTACTGATTCACAGAAAAACAAATGTCCTCGTTCTACTCGAAAACAGTCATCGTTTTGTTTTTCGATTGGGTTTTTTGTTCTTTTTTGTTTTTATTTGGAACTGTGTTTGCTACTTTCGTCTTTGCTTTCGTAATTCGCAGTAAAATCGCTTTGAAATTGTTGACGAATTTATGAGTTTGTAGCTGCTTAGGACTTGAAGACATTGATGAAAATCGATGCGAGCGAGATTTTAAAAGTGTTGAAAATAGAAAAAAGATTCTGGCAACGAGGAAGATGTGTAATCACGAGGGCGGCATTCTTCTCTCGAATTTTCATCGATTGTCTCTGTGCAAGGGAAGATGCTCGTAAAACGATCATAATACAACGAGCTTTCGTATGAATCTTTCAATATTTTTATCTCCTCAATTTCAAACGGATTCAACTTTTATTCGAATCGCAGGATGAATACCACATTAAGAATGCACTTTTGCGAGCACAAATTCTTTGGCTCCAATTCAAGTTAAAACGTTGAAAAATTAGCGTAATAAAACGACTGTAACGAATGCAAAAAATTTACATTTTATATGACGTTAATCTTTCGTTGGCGTTTGAAAAAAGCCACTTGATCGTAACGACTTTTTTCGAACAATTTTTCGTCCATTTTCGATAAAAAATTATCTTCTTCTTCTACACGTGATTATTATTATTATCATTTGTGATAATAATCACCGGTCGTTAAGTTTGTGTGTGACAGTTGTTCTTGTTTTTTTTTCCTTTTTTTGACCCGAGGAAATTATGACGACAAATTTAGCGCGATGAATAAACGAAACACAATATTACATTACATTATCCGTTGAAAAATGTCGCATTAACAGAGAACTTGAGGCATTGTATGATGCAAAATTCGAATAATGCGTCATTTTTGTACTTTTTTTTGTTTCGATGTAAGTGTATAGACCCTCCAAAATTAACCTTTGTCGTCGCAGTGTTTTTATTGCATAAGGTTCGATTTTGCAAACGAAGTAAGGGAGAAACTCGAATTCTCGATCCATTGTCCTACTTTTGCTTTCGGGATCAATTTTGCAACTTTTCATCCGTGGCTTTTCTTGATAAATTCAACGAGATTAATTCTTTGTATTTGCTCCGGCAGAGTTTTAAACTTGGCTTTACAATAATATTGACATCTGAATCATAGGAGCATGCAATTAGTGGTTACAAACTGGAACTTTGCGTTGTAATTTTCCGCAAGGTGTGCATTCCTGGCAAAACATAAACTCGTGATTACGAGTTAACAATGTTTACATTTTTTCTTTCTAAAGTGGCTGGTCTGAGATTCAACTCGAAAACTGCGCTTTAAATCAGTTTACCAACTTAATAATTCAATTTTACATCATTATGAATTTCAAGAATTTGATTAAACTCTTGATATTAAAAATTGTGTCGGACTCGTCGCTTCTTTCCACTTGCAAACTATACCTTTTTCAATATTACACAAATAATTTCATTATAAACTTATAAAATCTGATCAGATTAAACGGAAAACTCGGCTATCGATGATAATTCCGAAGAAATCTTATCAGATCTCGAATTATACTCGATCGGATAAGAAAAAAAGCACAATTTCCTCATCTGATTCCCACGGAATAATGTCAGATCCGATAAAATGCAGCCAGAAGTAATCAGACATGATCCAATAAAATCTCGACAGTTCTGACTGGTCTACAAATGTTTTCCCGGGATTTATGGCCGAATCCCATGAATTATTTCGGAACGAATGGTTTGAAAATCGAATTTTATGTAAGAAAAGGTTAGACATTGTTGCAAAGTCTGGCAACGAGCCGTTGAATAAAGATTAGTGATGATTTTCGAGTCGTTTTCAACACCACATTCTTTGCGAACACGTTCCGAATGGGTTTACAGATCCCCCTTTACCAACAGCCGGAGAGGCACTACGAGCGTCGAACTACACCGCCCCAACCAGGCCGATTCAGCAAGGTGTGCCTGCCTAGTTAACCCGAAATCAAGGGCAATTGTCCTTTCTTGATTGAAGCGTTCGTTAACTCAGACTAAATGTTTCTACATATACGCTAGATCAATATTAATTGTGGTTTTTTTCATAGAGATATTGCATAGTGTGTCTTCAGTTACATATGTACGTTCACGCGTTCATGTGTGTACATACAAGTAACCGAGATTATATAACCAAGTTAGTCCTTTCTGCGGAACGAAGCAGAACTGATCAGAAGCTTGGCCCGAGATCGCAGGGCCATGACCGCGTTTCCGGATCCTCTAATCCTTCGCCACGGATTTTTTTTCCCCTTCTGCTTTCGGTAACGACACTTTTTGCAAGACCCGTCGTCAATCAAATGTACGTGACGTACTTTCTTGCCGGAACCAGCCGGAATAAAAGATCGAGTCGCTTTACGTTCCGAGTTTCCAAATTCCTCCGCGGATTTACAAGGATCCGAGCATTTTTTCCGGATGCTGACCTAGAAATTGCCACGTAAAACTTTCCGGGAATCTTGTACATCGCTTTTCTTATTTACATTACATCGGAGGTGAAACGAAATTCACGATCTGCTCGGTTCGAAAGCTCGCCATTTTTCCGGTTTCGTAATTTTGCTCTTTTGATCAGATCTGCCTCTACCCTGCAGTCCTGATGATGCGACATCAAACGTCGAATGAAACTTTGAATGGTGTGTTATTTTTTCGAAGAAGAATGTTGGTTTTTCATGATCTCGAGTGACATTCGACGTTTCGTATATGGGTATTTATGAATAAAGAGAAGTAAAAATGCTTTGACATTGTGAGATATTAGTCGGTGTGAGTAGATAGTAATGTTGAAAAGGATGCGACTGAGAAGAAAGTTTCGACGTAGCGAAGGATTTAGTATTTTTGCATCGAGACAGAAAGAGCAAGTTTCATAGAACTTTTTGTATATATTACAAATTCTTGAGATGGGTTGTTTTCAGCTGCGTTTATCATTTTTTATTACGTTGGGTTTTTCAATAAAATCCATTTCTTTTAGTAAGCTTGATTCCGGAACACTGGTATTTATTTAATAACGCGAAAAAACAGATCAAAATTTGATTTATCGCGATAAATTTGGCACGTTTTAGAATCAAGCTGCACGATGATCGAAATAAATTAAGAGAACAGAGTACTGAAAATGACCCACGTACGTAAAAGTTGAATCACCAATCGAACGCATATATACATATCAAAGGACATTGTACATACGAGCAATCGATGAAGCATTGTCAGCGCACGGATGCGTAGAAAATTGTCCGTGTCAAATTTTTACTCGATTCGAAGCAGCAACTTTGCAAAAAGTTGCGTTGACGTTCAAAAAAAGCGGAATTCAGAGAGAAAGAATACCGATCGACTAAAAAATCTTCAATTTACAAAGCTGCTCGTAAAAATGGCAATTCCGTGTCTCAGAGCTCTCGCTTTGTTCATAAGACCCATTAAATCACCTCCTCTCATCCATTTCTTGAGAACAAATGTGTATCGTGTTGTCATGTTCAACGGATTTTCGATTGCGCTCAGAAAAAAATTTTCCCAAAGCAAGGAAATATTTTATCGACTTCCAAGCGACAAAATTGTTGTCGATTCGGCAATAATTTTGTGAGTGGACGATTTCATAATTTTTTCCGAGTGCATGGTCCAGATCGTAGGTTCTAACGAGTTTTCAATAATTAGTGGCAAACTGTCTTGTCAAGCCTCCGAAAAAATGCTATCGGCAATTAGTACTGTAGACAGACGTTTTAATTGTCAGAGGGAAAGTTTGACACGGCAGCTATTGCAAGTGGGACATTGATTGGTCTGATCGTAGGTCTGTCTGCCTGTGAGTGTTGTTAGATATTTGGCAATGCGCCCATACTCGATGTGTGCCCTCAGTTTGTTCCCTTTTCACAACATTTTCATTTGTCCCTATTTCCTATTTTGCATTCCTACCCTTCTGCCTGCTCGTTTTCTTTTACGCGCGTTTAGCAGCTTGATTTGTGAGATACTTCGGTGACTTCGATAAGGGAAGAACGGGGAAGCGACGACACTGCGTCGTTAAGTCTCATTTTCCTCGCACGATTCACTCGTTCCTTATCCTTTTGATTTCCATTTTCCTTTTCACTTCTTTCAATGTTAGCATCTATTTATCTTACCGGATGCAACTGAAAGTGATGTTCGATGTTTCTTTCCAAACCCATTGGAAAATGAAAAATAAAGTTCTGTCTTTCAGTAATTTCGTAACAATGTTCAACTCGGACTCCCTTCATTTCAGTTTTCCTAATCGCAATGTAATTAACAAAGGCGTGTATGTGTGTACGATTGAAAGTGGAGTGTGTAGGGTACGAAAGAAAGGGACTTTTTCTTCTTCCGAGCAACATCAGCCGAACAACTCGTAAACATTTACCCTGAATATCCGTGGTAGTTGAACTTTAGCCTTTTTTTTCCCCTCTCTATTCTCTCATTTTCACGAAAAAGATTTTCCGACGATCGTCGATGACTCCGTACTTGCAAGACGATGAAAATGGTTGTAATTTCAACACATACGAATCCATCATATTTCAAAAATCGGATTTGCTGTGACGGAAACAAATCTTTTTGCATCGCGAGGAAAAGTATTGCTTAGAAAGTAACGAAAGTGGCAACGTTGCTGTTCATAATAAATCACTTTGAAGCACAATGCAACTTTCTAATTACTCGCTTCGATATATAATGTAAAAAGTGCACTTTTAATAAGTAACACTTATTGAAATTTTTGAATGTTGCGTACTGTTGATAACGTTTACTTTTATATTGTTTGACGCCGCTTTTTATTATCCATGATTGTTTCTTTTCGAGTGATTCTATTTATTTTCATGTCATTCGTTCGAAATGTGTCAAAAAAGGAATCAATCGACACAAGGGTGTACTATTATGTTTAGTTTTACGTTGATTTTTATTTTCAGTACAAGTTGACCATGAGCATAATCATTCTGATCTAAAAATATGTTTCTGCAAATTACTCAACGCGACGATTAATTAATGACTCTCAAATCTGATCACAGTGCAGTTTGATTTAAAACAAACCAGAACATTAACTGCTCAATATTTTAACGACAATTAATAATAATGAAGGACAGATACACTTGATCCGAATAATTTATGGATAAAACTAATGAATTTATGACCATGCATTACACGGAATGTGTTCGTTGTTAATGACCGAATATTCAAATTTGTCGTACATGATAATTGCAACTGTAGATAAATTCTTGTAAATGGTGTACTCGTGGATACAACAATTTTGTGTAATTTGCAAGTGCAACGAATTATTGATGCTGGAAACATTATCTTGAATATGAAGTGGCGTAAGTGCCGAATTTTTTTACGAGTAATTGACGTTTTCTTAATGGTTCTGTACGAACAGGTACGAATTTGCTCTCTGTCAGTATTCATCGAGCCTTTCATGAGCTTGCTGCATACAAAAGATCTGGAAAATTGCGCTTGCCGCTTGAGCGATTGCTAAATCGCGTGCTTAAGACTGACGAATGGCTTTTTTATTGTTACTTACCGACTCTTGAGCTTTGATTATTCCAAGTAATGGTCAACTTGTAGGTTTCTTCTTTATTTCCATTTTGATTTCGTTTGACCTTTTTGTTACTTTATCATTGTTATTTCTTCATTTTTTCAGTTTTTGTTTATTCGAAGATTTACGGGAACTTTTGGCCCCAAAAACTACTAATATCGAAGAAAATGCATTTTTAAACAAAATTGCTATTGTTGTTAACATGCTTTTGAAAATACCAAGTATGTGATGGTAAAGAAAAACGAAAAAAGATATGAAAAATGAAAATTGCGATGTTTTAAATTAGGGAACGCTCGAGTTTCTAGGTGGTTGAGTCAAGGAGCAATTACATCCAAACTTTATGACCAGTTTGTTTCATATAAAAATAAAATTCCAACGAAAATTAGAGCTCGGAATGAAAGTTTTCAAAAACTCATTCTTCGCTTTGTTTCAATTGAAATAGTTATTCGGGTCAAAAGTCTCGAATGAAAAATCGGGAACGTTTCGAATATAATTTTCTTACGTAATTCAAAAGTGATCAAACCTTCGAGACGTATAATGAGAATTTTTCTTTATTTTACAAACCAACCAAAGAGACGACGAACTGCGATGAATAAATAATTTTAACTTAAAAGAAACGCGGTTTTTGAGATTCAAATTCTCAGCTATTCAAGTCCGGTTTATATGCTGGGCGAACAATGAAGATTTTACTACTAACTTTAGTAATTCAATTTCACGTCCAACATAAAATTATTTTATCTCGTAAAATTGAGATCACAACAGTGAGTTCAGCTTTTATTAATCACAAGATTCGTTACTGCCGGGTACGAATATAATAATACAAGAGTATTATTACTCAAGAGTTTCCACCCGAATATTTGAAAATGAAAAAAAATCGTCTTCCACGTACGAAAAAAAAAAAAAAATCTGTTCGGCGCATATTTCTTTCAGGAAAAGAAAAAGTTTGGTTTGAAAGCCCGCGTTGACATTTATTTAAGAATTTATGCCGAATTAATGCAGGAAATTTTTCTCAGCAAAGTTCCCCATTGTTTCGAAGATAACGATGAAAAGCAATTAAAAAAGTGGATGCGAAGTCAGATAAATGGAGTGCCACATCAGGCTCAAGTTTCCGCTGCGTTCAAGCGTGCCTTGTCAGATACTAACGACAAACAACAAAAAACACCTTCCTAATTTTCTCCGTTTCTCTAACACTTTCTTTCTTTTCTCTATTTCTTTCTCTTCTTTGTAAGAATTTTCTGTAACCTGTCCTTTTCTTACTACGTCTCGCTATGTCCCGGCTTTCTTTTGTTTCTAGATATTGCAGAACCTACAAAAAAAACGCACTGAGCGGAGGGGGCGCCTAAGCTCTGATTCGGATAAAAAGAAGTCCGGTTTCAACAAAAACGACCTTATTTTTAAGGTAACCCGCCCTGAAAAATGCGCGAGCTCTCGTCCACGTGATCCCGTCACGGGCTCAACTCGAGTTTTTGCGAAACCTGATGAAGGGGGAACTTTTCGGCTCACAGCGTTTTTTGCGCTTTTTTCTTGCCATCGCGAACGAGCGATTTCTCGCCGCGATTAATTCGAGCGGAGGACTACAAAAGGAGGATCCACGCTCGAAAAAACATCATTAAATTCACCCCTATTCATCATCGTTTCCAATTTACAATCGAGTCAAGGCTCTAGGGGCCGTGGAAAGACGAGCTGCGCGCTCGTTGGTTTCTATTTACAAACATTCGCTTTTTACGCCGCATTTTACCCGCAGCAATAGGCTACGCTTTTACGTACCACTATATCTGCACCCGTCTAGCGACGGAATCACGCTGCAGATACGCGTTTCAGTATTCATCCGGTCGCCATTTACAACTTCTCAGACTCTTCCCTGTCCCCAATCAAAAATCGCTTCGAAAAACGCATAATTTCGACCTACATTCTCGCGACATTTCTTTAGAAACACGAACGAAGATGGCGATTTTTCTACTTTTTCTTTGTCTTTTTTCATTCGTAAAAGTGCATGGATTTTTGGAGGATGCAGATGTTTTCGACTCTCTCCTTTCTTTCTTTCAATTTTTCTGGAAAATCGGTTCGTGTGTCCTCCAACACAACCCATGACATTCAGTCGCTAGATGGCGTGCAGAATCCTTGAATCTGCGCACGTGATTGGGCGTCCCTTCTCTGTCGCTTTGCTGCAAATCGCGTTGCCGTAGGCATTTAAAAAAAAAAAACATTGAGAAGAGAATGAGTCTTGATCCCCGGAAACCTGATCTGTCCTTTCCTCGACAAGGCTCGGAAAAAGTGTGTATTTTTCCAAGCTTTCCGTTGCTTCTAGTTGATCCGTCAAAGCTTTGCTCGGCTGCTGATGCGGCGCCAGGCTTCATTGCTTCTTGTTTGGCTTTTGCTGGAGCTTTTTGTACTCGTTTTTTCATTGGCTGTTGCACCACCATCGCTATGAGATTCGAGTTCAATTTCCGCCTACGAATTCCTGAATAGATCTAATTTATACAGGGACACTCGTTATTATTTCCCCATTTGTGTAGATTTTGAAATATCAGTCGAGACATTTAGAGCAGACCTACGTAGATTTTGTTAGATCAAGCTTTCTTGTCATTGCACACTGACGCTCAGACAACACGATACCTTAAGTCCAAACTCATTTCGTTTACTTTGATGTTGGAAGTGAAGCTTCATACAAAACACATCGAAAAACGCAGAGGTTTACAGGGTTGCCAGCTTACTTTCTATGCGAAAGTCCTTGACTTTTCCAGGTTTTCTAGCCCCGAAATGTGACTTTTCCCTGACTTTAATAAACGACTCTGAATCAGTTTTTCTAAAAATTAAGTTGTTTTTTCCAAAGTTCAAAAACATGATTCATCGGAAGAACAACTTGACTTTTTGATTGTACTGTGATTGCGGTCATCGCAACTTTTAATTGTTCAAAATTGTACTGCGAATTCTGCAGGATCCACCGCTTATTTTTTTCGTGTAAATACGATTGCATTATCGGAAAAAATTATAGTGCAGTCTCATTTTATTGAGGACTTAATTTTACATGCATGAAAACAAAGTTGCCATCGTCAATAAGAATTAAGTTTTATGCGGAAATTGTGTTAAGCCTTAAATTAAATTTGACAGTCTCAAACACTCCAACTTTTCCAGGCATAAATGATTTAAATTGAGATTGAACAAAAACTTCATAACGCCATAAAAGTTCAACCAATCGCATTACGATGAAATCATAACACTTTTCCGAATTTTAAAAGAAAACTTATGATGACGGATTATTCAATTTTCAATTTTCTTCAGCAGCAACATGATTTTCAACTCAAAAATAGATGAAAATAGAGATTGAGCTGAGTTTGAATGATCGAAAACGCACAATCTCATTTCTTCAAATCACGTAGTTCTTCCGAAAAGTGACAAATATGAAAAAATTTCCCGATTTGCGCTATTCCCCGACATTTCCAGGTTTTCCAGATTATATGGCAACCCTGGTTTGGGTTCGAAGTGAGATCCAATGCAGGAATTCGTACACGGACGACACTTCTAATGTGCCGTTTTTCTCATGCCATATACCGATAATCAAGCTCTGTTCTACTGTTACTGTTTTCGACTCGACATCATCACATACCGTCATAATAATGATTGGTACCGATTTTAGCGAAGGAGCTTTCACTCACAAGACTTCATGACTGTTAATGTAGACATGTTATGTTGAAAAACGTAAATTTATCTAGAAAAGAAACGATCATCCAATTCAGATACTACAAATTATTCATGTACGCATAAATATTGTTTAAACACACAGTTGCGTATGTTGAAAATTCGTGTTATATTTGTTGTACGATTTGTTGTATCGTTTGTGTTTGAAACGTTTGAAACATGCGTAGATATTGATATTGCAGCGACAGTTATCATGGACCATTATGTTACTAGAATCACTAGATACTACGTAGGTAGAGCGTATTCGAAGTGAGCTTTTCTTCCTCGGAATGTGAAATTATACCCACTCGCTTCCGTCAACCGTCGCGATAAATTATAGATCCGGGAAAGCGCACTTTGAATATCAACCATAATATTCATCGTATTTGTTTGACGAACGACGCGTCAAACCCTTCCAGCCGGCAAATTTCTGTCACTTTGTACATTTGTTATGCTTCGTATGTGTTGTACAGAATCCGAGAAAGTTTCACGTCTCTTTAGAAGTCTCATAGTGGTACAATGATGCTCTTGGAATGCATTTGAGAATCTCTTTTGACAGAAACTAAGTGTTTTATCCAAGCGGGATTGACGTGATCAAAGAGTCACATTCCGCACGTAATGTGCATTGTATACGTATAAACGAAAGTTTGTGCGCACTGCATACGCGATTCACAAATATTCAGACATGCCCGTAAATGTCCATGGAAACGTGCTTCATTAATTTAAACCAATTTCAAATCATTGGACATATCGAGAACGGAGGGAACGCGAATTATGTTTCGTTATTCATTGCTCTTTTTTTCTCTGTAAACTCGAGTCAATTACGATCTATCGAATTCAGCAGCGTCAGGGAGAATCGAGTAAAAGTCACATTCAAACAGCGGTTTTCCATTTCACGTTACAACAAATCGATAAGCCGATATTTCGTAAGCGAATTGTTGGTTTCAACCGACTCTCCCTTGCTGCTTTTTTCACGTTTCATTCGTCATTTGGACTTTGTTTGCCGTGTCGACGCCATCAATTAAGTCCCCAGTGCGACGAATTTCGTCGCAATTCGAGTACTTGAAGACTTTTTTTACTTTATTATCAGCATGTAACGCGGACAACTCGCGGTTTTTTTCGTCATGTTTTTGTTTGCGAACATTCGTTGTTTTCTGCCGAGTTAATTCGTGTGCATTTTTCTGGTACGAGTTCGCTCCGTTCTCTCGCTTCTAGTTTCCGGAAAGGCGATTCCCACATCTAATCCATGCCGAACTAGAAAGCATAAGTATTGATTAAAGGAGTAACTAGTGCAGCGTGGAATTTCGAGTGCCAAACGCGATGTCATTTCCCAGAGGGACGGACAGACATCGTGATGCTTGAACTGTATCGAAACTCCTCGCTGCCGTCAAATTTAATTTGTACCTCGTCGAGGATGCAACAAACCATTATAAATCGCGTTTTTCGTCGAGCTTTGAATGCCAGAAATCACGTCCAATTCGGCAATTAATTGCGACGCTAATTGGGCAAAGGAGAGAGATTTGGGAATCATTCGGAGCGTTACAAATTAATTTTTGCGAATCGCGACGAACGTGGAAAAGTTGGCAAATTCGTCACTCCATGACTCGAGACGAATCCATGGTTTATGAAGTTTGACTTATCTTCCTTCGTCGCATGTTCAAAGTTGTTTTATATTTGTTTAGAGCATTGTAGATTTTTCGAGGACTTGGATTAATTGCCGATTATTATTTGGTTTATTGTTTGGTTTAAATTTGTGTACCTCGTCGTATTTTCTGATGTAGCATGCTTTCTCTAATCAAGAATCACGAGCGGAGCGTCGAATCGTGAAAAACGTATGGATACGTGTTGTCACGCTGAATTCAGAACACGCCGTTTATGACATTGATTGAACGGCATGCACTATATTGTCAACGATACGTGGAAAATGAGAAACCTTTAAAAGAAAATAAAAAGAATCAAAGAAAAGGAACAAAAAAGTCAAAAAGCAGTACGAAAGTGACGTTGAAAAACGATTACATTTGCACATCGGCTCATTCGCCTTCGAAATTTCATCCATCGAAGGCAAAAAAGTCGCAAATTAATCAACCGTGTACAGCAACATTTCGCCCACTTAATTGGTTTTATCAGTAACTTTCACTGAGAAAATGATATCGCATTGTAATGAGGTTCAATTACGATACCATATCACTATATTTTTGTCAGATCGCTTTACCACACTTTTATTTGCAAACAAATTGATCGAACATCAATGCTTTCACTGTTGAACGCTTTCATCGAATCGTTGAATGTCAATAAACTGTTCGAGATGCGATATCGTTTCTTCGGTGTTGAAAGATAAAGCGCTCTAAAATTCGGATCCTTTGCTCTTCTCAAAAAGCAGAAAAAAATCATTTGGGCAAAACCGAGTGTCTTAAAATATGTCCTGTCTTTGTGCGGCACTCGCTTGTTCGCTGTATACACAACGCAACGGTCTTTCGGATGCCTTTAAAAATCGCCCAACCGACTCAACGAACCTCCAAGTCTAAGACATTTCGATAAAACTCGATGATTGTTGTTGGCAGTTCCTGAACATGGCGTCGGTGTTCATGCGGATCTTTAACCTGATTTGCATGATGCTTCTGATCGGCCACTGGAGTGGTTGCCTGCAGTTCCTGGTTCCCATGCTTCAGGGATTCCCCAGTAACTCGTGGGTCGCTATTAACGAGTTACAAGTGAGCAATGTTTTCCTTCATTTTTCGAAAAGCCCATCGAGCTTTATTAGATCTGATCATGCGTTATCAGGTCTGATTACATCTCATGTCGTCTATCAAAGTCTGATGAAACAATCGTCATTTTTCCCACCGCGTTCATCGTTTCCATTTTTCAGGACTCTTATTGGCTGGAACAATACTCATGGGCTTTATTCAAGGCCATGTCGCACATGTTGTGCATAGGTTACGGAAGGTTTCCACCGCAATCCTTAACCGATATGTGGCTGACCATGTTGAGCATGATCAGCGGCGCTACGTGTTACGCGCTGTTCCTCGGTCACGCGACGAATCTTATACAGTCACTCGATTCGTCGAGAAGACAATATCGCGAGAAGGTAACCGAGCTCGTGTTTTTTTTTCTCGGGGATGAAAGGAAGCTTTTTTCTTGATCGACTTTTGCTTCTCGCAGGTGAAACAAGTCGAGGAGTACATGGCCTATAGAAAGCTGCCGAAGGAAATGCGACAGCGAATCACGGAATACTTCGAGCATCGGTACCAAGGCAAATTCTTTGACGAGGAACTGATTCTTGGAGAGCTGTCGGAGAAACTGAGAGAGGTATACAGCGGCGATTGTTTTTTATTCGGATCGCGTTTCAACTCATTTTCATCCAAATTGTTTTTAGGATGTAATAAATTACAACTGCAGATCTCTCGTCGCATCCGTTCCGTTCTTCGCGAACGCGGATTCCAATTTCGTCTCGGACGTCGTGACGAAACTTAGATACGAAGTCTTCCAACCAGGTGATTCGTGCTTGAAATATGTTAACTATTTAACCGGGGAACGTTGAAATTAGACTGCAACTAATCCTGAATTTACCGAATTTTAGGGTTTTAGGGAACATCTGAAGGTTTTTTTTAGATTTTCTTATTCAACGAAAATTGCTATTTAAAATCGGAAATGAAATGTGAAAAGTGCACTGGAACCTCGTCAGTTCTGATTCAATTATAACGATGTTTCACAGAGCACGAAAAGGAAAAATTAATATCCGATTTCCAAAGTGCCTTAAAGACGAATTTGTTTAATTTTACTTCAATTTTGTGCAGCTAAAATTAAATTGAAAGAGTGCAGTTTGTAAAACCTGATTATCTGGTGCTTCTGATAAAAAATTAGGCACTTTTATCAAAAAATAGCAGGTCTTAATCAGGCTCCAATTTTCCCTCTGTGAAAACCGTTGGAAATGTGCATTAATGAAAGCATTCTTCCAGAGCGGCATTCAAAAATGAAAGTTCATAGATTAACACATGATTCTAATCGCAGGTGACATCATAATAAAAGAGGGCACAATTGGTTCGAAGATGTACTTCATCCAAGAGGGTATAGTAGACATAGTAATGGCCAACGGCGAGGTCGCTACGTCCTTGTCCGATGGCTCGTACTTTGGTGAGATCTGCTTGCTGACAAACGCAAGGAGAGTTGCGTCAGTCCGTGCTGAGACTTACTGCAATCTCTTCAGCCTCTCGGTGGATCATTTTAACGCTGTCTTGGACCAATATCCATTAATGCGTAGGACCATGGAAAGCGTTGCCGCCGAGAGGTATAAGCTTTGGTTAGGTTTGTTTTATCGAGTTGGTGTGCTAAATAGATGTCGATCACTTGACCTAATCCCCCATTCGTTTTTTACATCTCTCTATCTTTCTCTCTCTCTATCTCTCTCTTTCTCCGACGAATCTGGCGTTCCACGGCGCCTCGCAATCGCCCACTCGGCTTTGGAAATTGTCAATGTTTGTTTAACCATAATAGATATTTCGACCGCATGGTATGGTACCGAAGTACTTTTTTTATCCCTTGATTTTTGCACCTAGAGTTTATTGGATTGACACTGCACCGAATTTCTCCGATAAAGTAAAGTTAGAGACTTGAGTAGAAATGTTACGGCTCCTCTTGTTTCGTAACTTACTGTACTTTTTACCGTTATGCGTTTTCACCTCAGAAAGAACTCGATAGAAAGAAAATCTTGTGCACTTTTAGTTTTGAAGTACAAAATGTTCCAGAGCCGTCTAGACGATCGCGATCGCCAATCACGTTGTTTCATTCGTTACTCGCGCATTCACTCGCATGCCATGCGTGTGTCTAACAGTTTTCCTTTCGTTCCCATGGCGAAATTACGAAAATTCGCGAGAAGAGAAAGAATTTCTCAGGAGACGTTGATATTCCCTTGCTCGGTATTATCGAATGATGATTTTTTTGCAATACAGTGACTGATACTCGTGACTACAGTGTCACGAGGTGACGTTTGTTTAGCATTCCATACACAGTGAGTACAAATGACCCACACGTTATTTGGTACTCGCATTACAACTAAGACGAAGGAAGTTGGGAAAGAAAGGATCGTTTGACTGCATTCGCAGTCACGTCCATAAAAGTGTTGTTACTGTCAATCAGAAATCTTGGGTTAGTCGACGAGCGTCTTTGAATTTCTACGTTCAGCTCCGCGCGAAACTTCGATTTAACAATGCCTTGTAATAACTTTCGCTACAGGAAATTTTGCGTAGAGCTGAGGCGTTGAATTCACGAGACCGCGGGCCAAACCGAGCGTTTCAATCATTGTGTGTTTTCACGGAGGAAAGTGGCTGTTTGTAAAATTGCGTCCGATCTTGGTCGACGATCGAGCATTTTTGCTAGCATTTTTGTAGGGGAGAGTGTTCGAGGTTGAAAAAGTCGGGACAATTCGAGAATTTCCTGATGTTCGAAAATATTTTCAGATGAGAAAAAGAGGAGAATGAAATAATTAAATAGGAAATAATTTTTTGAATTTGAGAGTAGAAAACATGGAAATTGATGGTTTTTCTTGAGAATTATACGAGGTAAAAAAACAACAGGTGTTTCAATGGAGGGCACTTTCCCCTACAATTTCACTTCCTCCGTTGATCGTTCAGTAATCAACTGCCTCAACTTTAATTTTATCGACTTTCCGTCATTTCACGGAGCCTTTGCCAGCGAGCGCGTATAAAGCTTTTTTCCAGCGAAAGAATTCGCAAAGATAAATGGCATTGAAGAAGCAATAAAATCGCTCGACAAAGGCTTCAGATCGAGCGTAAATAATTATTGGTCGTGTTTCTTGCTACATTCCCTACGCTTAATCGAATTCTTCTTCCAGGCTGAACAAGATCGGCAAAAATCCCAATTTGGTAGCGAATCGCGAGGAAGATCTTGGCAGCGAATCAAAAACAATAAGTGCTGTCGTGAACGCACTCGCGGAACAGGCAGCACACGCCAGTGTCAGCGAGGAATCGGTAATCAACGAAACTTGAAAGTCCATTTTTTCCGGAATGAATCACATGAGAAACTTGGAACATTCGTTTTTTATGTTTTCGAAATTCGTTGATTCGACCCACATTTTAATGATCGAAACGTGAAAAATTGCAGATACACAGCCTGGAACTAAGATCAATGCAAACCGGCCATTTGCCCAGGCCAAAGTCTGAGAATAATTTCGCGAGCGACGAGCTCTCGAGAGAAGGAAGAAGACTTTTCCACAAAAGCGACACCTTCCACAAGGACTCGTATCAATGACGACACTCGTTTTACTAGCATACGGAGAGGTACTAAGGCTCTTTGTTCCAGTGCCCGGGGCCTTTTCGCGAGCGTCGGCGAGACGGTCGGATTAATGGTGCAAGGAAAAAAGAATTTCTCGACATTTTATGTTTCTTGTTTCGGCAGAGACTTATTGAGACAAACGAATTGAAGATATTCTTGTATGTTTTTATCGAAAATTTCAATTTATATTTCGACTGTACGTTTTTCTGTAACACAAAATGATTTAAAAAATAGTTGGAACGTTTTCTATGCATCATTAATTTCAAGCACGAAACGCGAAGTGAAAGGATGTCGCAAGTTGAAGATGAAAAAAAGCCGGCGCAAAAGCATTTCACGAAGAAGCTCCGCGATCCAAGAAAATAAGACAACGGGATGCGCTACTTCGTTACGAAGAAAAATTGTCAGCGATAAGTGGGAACGTTCCATTCCGTTGAATTTCGTGTGTCGAGTGAACTCCGGAGAGCGATAACTTGGATCGGATTGCTGGAACATGGAGCCTGCCCTGCTAATCGAAAACCTCATCGAAAAGCACTGAAAAATGAGTTTTGCAGAGCAATTTTTACAAAACGCAGGCCTAGAAAATGAAACTGTCATTAGTTGAAAATACAGCGAAGATGTAAAGGCGATAAAATTTATGTTTTTTCCGGACGTGGCTACAATTGCTCTGACAAAAGAAACTTTAAAAGAAGGAAAAAGCCGCTGTGAAAAAATTAGAATAAATAATTTATGGATTCGCGTTCGTTGAAACGGGCCTTTCTTTCTTTGTCTCTAGATGCCCGCCTGAAAAACAATGTCTCAATATGTTATTGAAAGCACAATGCATGATTTCGATGAGAAGCAATTTGTAAAAGATTTTCTATTTTCGAAGGCAGAGAAACGTTGATTTCCGATTCGAGATGAGTGATTTTAGATGAGGGAATCTCATAGTAAGCCTCTTGTATAGTTTTACTTTGTACAAAAAAATTAATCAAACGTGCAATACCTCTCGAAAAAGGGGCACGCGGAGTCGGAAACAGAATTGCCAGATTTGGTTACCCTAATTGAATGATTTAAAACGAAATTGGCAGCTCTGTAAACGAGTGACGTAAAAGAATACACCCTCATCGTGGAACATGTACAAATAAGTTGTGTAAAACTACGAAAAATCTAGCTTTATCTGAAAAACCTCGGTGCTTCTCAAACGACTTACGAAAATAGAGAAAAAATAACCAAGGAGGGTTGCCTTATTCCTTTGGGGTCGAGGGTGACTTTGAAACACAGATATTTTTCATTAAAATGTGCAACCGGAAAAAGACACCGTCCCTGGTAAAAACATTCGATTGTTTCGCGAATGACGGAAGTATTAAAAGAAACAAACCTAACGAAACGAAGTCGTTATGAAGTGATTGAAAGCGACGCTCCAAGTCCAAAGACCGTGTTAACTTGTTGAGAATTCTTTGGACTTACGAAGCGATGAAACAAACGTTATAAATAGAGCGGTCTTTATACGAGATTTACGAAAGTGGTGTGCTATGGAAATATACTGAATAATAAACGAGAATGTAACTATTGTTATTATTATTCGATGCGAGAAGATGAATGTACGAGTACGTGTGTGAGTGAGATGGAGAGCGAGCGAGAAGCGCAGGGAAAAGCAGCATTTCAGCTTTATATTATGCATTTACGTTACACACAATTTTCTTAACAATGAGCATTGAAAATATAACGAGAACATTCGGTGGAAAGTTTCGGTGTATGAAAAAAGTTGCGTTGTCGTTGCTACTTTCCCGTGATGATTTCGATCACGCAACGAAAAGCACTGCACTGGTAATCATCGTGAAACATTTTGCCCTAATTTCCCAATGAAATAATCAAAACGATATTTAGAGAATCTGAAAGTATTCTTCTAACTGCTCCAAAGTGTATGCAAAGTTTCTGGAACTGTCTAGAAAACTAAAAATGACAAATATACGACGTTAATTAAGCCTAAAAAGACGATTAGCATTGAGTATAACAACAAAGTTTTCATTGGCCTTTATATCTCACGAGGGAAAAAAAAAAAACAATTTCCATTGCTTCGAACACGCGAATGTACAAATTAGTAACGCGATGAAATTGAACATAGTTAACTTTTAAGACTTAGGAAATAGCCGTAACGAGAGACGACACAATGCGATTAATTTCTTGTCTGCGTGTAGGATATTCTTGCATATAATGTACATACGTCTTCATAGAAATCAAGAGTGATTCGCGGGAGAGTATTGCCGGGACAAAGAAACAATACGCGAGAAGATAGAGAGGTATCTATATTTTCTGTGACAAAAGTGATAGTTTTGCCTTCATTTTGCATCCCTAAATCGCCTTGACGAACGTTAGGATGACGAGAACAGTGCGTTACTGTCAAGAATGTGTTGCTGCTAATAAACTACTACTATTGTAACTAATATTCCTGATTATATTATCGACTACTTCGACTGGAGTGGAAACGAAGTTAAGTCTAGATCGAAATTGTATATTAGTTATATTATAAAGCATATACATAACAATAGTTATTGATACGCATTGATACTGTTGATATCAACACTATTGATTAAACAAAAGACACTGATAACAACTGATTCCGACTCTGGTGAACACAGGACAATTATTGCTTCAATCAGTGACTTACATGCCAAAGGAAGAATCCGCTAGCTTTAACTTTCAACAATTAAGAACAAATTGATTTTCTTTATAATCACCACGACTTTTGCATTTAGTCACTGAGCGAGCGAAAGAGTTGTGTAAGTAATTAAGGAGAATTGACAAATGTTTGTTTACGTGCGTACGTTTAAAGCGTGAGGCGAAGCGAAATATCGAAACCAAGACCCGACATTTTGTATAAGAACTAATGTAAAAAATGCAAGAAATTCAGCAAAGATGAAAAAAGCCGGAAATGGTAATTCGGAAAAACGACATTTAAATAATAATAAAAAAAAACGAGTCTCATTTTGCAAACGTTAACGCAATTTGCTATCGAATATACGAAGACACGTTTCGCAATTTGACGAATTCATTGGAAAATGCTGATGCGAGTAAAAGTCTGGGAAATGGAGAACGTCGAAGTGATAACGTAATGTAAGCAAACAAAAGAGCTTGTATAATATTTAGGAAAAATTCAAGACTTTTGAATGTTTATTCCAAATCTTGCATATCAGGATGATTCTTTTGTATCGAGGGGTAGTTAAAACGCGCTAACTATACTTTTTCTAAGTTGGTACGATCGCGGCCTTTATTCCGCCGATCGAATTGACCGTTTTCCCAAACTTTTATGCGAGCTGTTTCAACTGAAAATCAAAGATAACATTAACATAAAACGTGTAATTAAATTCAAAAGAAAAATTATCTACTCATGATTTTTCCAAAACTTGACGATTATAAACATTTTTCGTTGAACGAAGAATAGGCAATTGAAGAATGCTTAGTTACGATCGTTCTTTCTCAAATACACGACGTTTCCTTTGATTTTCGAAGCACAGAAAAAAAACCAGAAAACCAAAAAAGATGAAGCATCTCTTTCATTTAGAGACCCGAGTAAATATGTATGAATAGCAATTATTTTAGCCGTTTCCGGTTTCATGGGCGACACAATAAAACATAAGAAAACGAGTCACGGGAAAACGTGAAAAGACGAATAAAATGCGAAGCTTTCTTAGTTACAAATCATAAGTCGGAGTTTCTCGGTATCTTTTACACGATGTATTTATTCACGCGCAACATTTGATCACGCAATTAGAACACTCGCGAATTAAATGCCACTCTTCCTATGCTCACAAAGTTTTCATACCAAATTGATTGATGATACGGCGATACATCAATTAATTGCAGTATATTTTTATAATGTATCGCGCGGTATATAATAGATTCGTGAATGCGGCTACTCCAATGATCCGAATTAATATCCTTAACACTCGAGAGCGACGAAAGATGAAGTATTATCACACCAAAGATCTTTACTTTCAAACCAAATTGATGCACAATTATAATTTAACTGCAAATATTTGATGTAACTTTTTCCTCAGTTTACGTTCATCTTTCATACTCTTTCATTATCGCAAGGTCGAAACTAAACTCTCTGGTGTTGCTAATCGACTACAAATATAGAAATTCATGTACCGCGGAACTTTACTCCAAAACAAGAGTCATAATTCAAGAAAACACTAGAGAGCGAAACGTTAAACGCTCGCAACCACCCGACACGTTGAGGCAACGTTCACGAAAGAGTTGCAAAAAAAAGCAATTTTTTACATGGTCGTTCTTTTTCTTGTTTTCGGCAAGGTGCTGTTGCGAGCGTGATAGGTATCTCAACGCGCATTTCGCGTCTACTTTATTTCCCGCGAACGATTAACGTCGTAAACAACATCGTGTAAAATTCTTCCCTTTCTTTTTATTTATTTTTTTCATACGAGAAACCCACGTAGCTCGCCTTGTATAATAATCACCCTAGCGTCAATTTTCTACAAGAATGTGCGATGCCATAAAAACGCACACGTGATTCTGCGAAAGTGTGCAGCAGCGAACACGGGCGAGTTTCATTGTTTTCGAAAAGCGTCGAATGGTGCTGAACGCGATATTTTTGTAATAAAAACAAAAGGGAGAAATCACGAAAAGACAAAAAAAAACAGTAAAAGAATACTTTCGAGCCGTTCAACATCACTACACGCGTTCTGTTTTATGGTTTTCAAACGGAGATTTGATGGGTAGAAAAATTATCGATGGGAAAGCGCTCATTTTCTTGATTCTTCGAAATCGACGAACTCGCCCGAATTCGCTTGCACGCATTTGCGCGTATAAATTTATAAATAAACTATACATAGGTGCGTACGTGTCTGAGTATGCACGTGTGACTGGAAATCGAGCTGGTTATTATTGCTTCTTACTGTTATTCGTGCTGGCACAAAGTCCTATTGTTCCGGAATGAGAATATAAATATATTTTATATTTTAACGTTCATTGATAGGGATTAGTTATAATTAAACGTAATCAGGTAGATGACAATTGCGTTATTAGTCATCGTCGATGAAGACTGCGAAGCGTTGATAAATTTGGTTTTTTCGTTCGGCCGGAACACGAGATATTGTGTCGCTTTATTTCTTCGTTTCCATACTAGTAAATACTGAAACGCGTCCTTCAAAACCAGCAACTTTGAGGGAAAAACAACTTGCCATAATGAATGCCTTAGTGAACTTAATATTGCACACGTGAAGTATGAAAAACAAAAGTATGTAGATAAATAAAGTATACTTTGTGCGGAAAAAGCGCAGTTAACAAGATGCAAAAATGATGCGTAAAAGAGCGATGGATGTACATATTTGGGAAGACTTGCTAAAATTTCTTGACGAAAAAAACTGAAATATGATCAGATAAGGAACCTGAAGTCAATTTCGAATATCTAGAGCGCATTTTTTAAACGTTTTACGACAGCTTTTGCTTGACGACGTTGCTGGAAATGATTTTTTTCAGCGAGATCTTTCCGAAGTGTTTCGTTTCGTTGTAGAGCAATTTTTCAGCTTTTTTTGTCAAGGTATCGATTGCGCCCGTTTAATATACAGCATTCATTGGTATAAACATTTCACAGACGCGGAAACATGAGCACGGAATAACACATTAACATATTATCTTTGTAGAGTGAGTTACGCGAGAGATTAATTTATTACTATTGTTAGTGAACGAATATCATCACAAACAGCAATACTCGAATTAGCTACTAGAACGACTGTCTCCCTCAATTTTAATTGTCCTATATTTTACGAAGCAAATGAAAATTTCACAGAAATACAAACACTTGAACGACATCTTCAGTGGCACATTATTTTCCAGCCAATTTCCGTCTAATTTTACACTCATCAGGAGAAATTATTATTCAGAAATTGAATTGTCTATCATTTTATTTGGAAAAAAAGTTCGTCTGCTTAACATTTTCATGCTAAAATTTATTTTCAAAGAAAAATTTTATAGCTAAATTATGAGTAAATCTGTTCTGAGACGCGCTCTTTGCCACT
>JABFQM010000915.1:0-26682 GCA_022816865.1 Zelostemma sp. ZL-2020
CGTTCGTTCGTTCGTTCGTTCGTTCGTTCGTTCGTTCGTTCGTTCGTTCGTTCGTTCGTTCGTTCGTTCGTCCGTTCAAGCAAGAGAAAGAGCCAAATTATTATCACGTGAAGAAGGGACAGAGCAAAACAAATCGCGTCTTTGATTCGAAACGCGTGAATCTTTCCGAGTTTCGGAGTGCGAAACAAAAATTTAAGAAATAATTAAGCTATTCCAATGACTAATGCACAAGTTACATTTATTCAATAATAATTGAGAAAGTCTTGCGTTCATTCATCTGAAAGAGGATCGTGGCGTTTGGAAAATATATTGCCGAGTCATTTTACTCTTTCACTCGCAAAACAGGGCGACCCAAAGGGAATGTTTGGAAATCCCCAAAAGATAAATTCTCTGATGATCGTCATTTTTTAGTTTATGACTGTAAATGAGATTAAATAATAAAAACCGTCGCCCCATCGATTCGCGCAGAATCTACCGAGATTACGAGCGCTCGTATCGCGCGCTTGTATTTCTCGTTATCGTAATGTGGCAATTGGTGGCCTTGATCACAAAATCTCGCAAAAGAAGATATTTTTTTTCACATTTTGTGCGAGGTTTTGTAGCATACTCAATCAAGAACTATTAAGAATTTATAAAATTTTGATCGTAAAAAAGGATGTTCACTTAGATCGATTTTCACAGATGAAAAGTTGGAAGTACGATTATATGAAATGCCGACATTATAGAAAGGTTCCGCTTCCCCTTTTCGAATTCGTGATTTCAAGCCTGATCGACAGGCATGAAAAGCGGCCGAAATCATGCATGCGGTATAAAAAATACTAAAATCCGTGGCCAGATCGATCCACAGATCCGGCGTTATTACAAGCGTTCGAATTTGAATTTTTCTAATCATCGATGGTACTCATTTTCGATTTTCTTATCGATCGGGAAAATTTTTTAAAGTTAACACTGTAGACAGCTTTTACCCTGGCTACATACACGAATTTAATGTATAAATTATAAATAATAATATTGATTTGTTTAAACAAATTCAAAAATCCGAAAATTGAAAAAAAAACGTTTTCAAGACATTGTTGTCGATTGGGATACATTATTAATAATTTTTGGATAAGTTTATTGTTTAAACAATTGAAAATTGTTGACGCGCAAATTTCGAAATCGTTGCACATCGCAAGTGTGATAATTGTTTTTGAACTATGGAATTGTTTAAACAATGAATTTGTTTAAACAATTGAAAAATTGTTGACGGTGAAATTTCAAAATCGTTGCACATCCGAGTGTGACAATTATTTTCGAACGATTAAAAACGATGTAAACCCATGAAATTGTTTGAACAATCAATTTGTTTGAACAAATTAAGTGTTCAACAATTTCAACGTTAGAAAATAATTATCACACTCGCGATGTGCAACGATTTTGAAATTTGCGCGTCAACAATTTTTCAATTGTTTAAACAAATTCATTGTTGAAACAATTTCATAGTTCAAAAATAATTATCACACTTGCGATGTGCAACGATTTCGAAATTTGCGCGTCAACAATTTTCAATTGTTTAAACAATAACCTCATCTAAAAATTATTAATAATGTATCCCGATCGACAACAATGTCTTCAAAATGTCTTTTTTTCAATTTTCGGATTTTTGAATTTGTTTAAACAAATTGATTGTTTAAACAATTTTATTGTTCGAAAATAATTATCACACATGCGATGTACAACAATTTTCAAATTTCGGTGTCAATAATTTTTAATTGTTTAAACAATAAACTTATTCACAAATTATTAATAATGTCACCCGATCGATAAAAGCCAATAAATGTTGCATTACATTGCATATTGTATCATTAATTCCGATTCATGTGTACAATTAAGTCCGATACTCCGGGACTTTCTACATCAAAACGCTCCAATATTTCGGGGCATTTTAGAGCGTTTTGAAATTGGTTTTCTCCGAAATTCCGGAATACTTTCCGGAATATTAGTTACACGTTTCGGGGTGTTTTTGTTGGCCGAACCAATTTCAAAAAGCTTCGAACTCGTAATGAGGGCGGGCTCATTGGAAGTTGGAAAAAGATGCGCGCTCCATCTCTGCGTCAAAATCCAAGTTCGACGAATGTCTTCCTTACCCCCAAGTAGCCGAGATTTTTTGCTAAATCGCATTCCAAGTGCAAATAGTCTAATTCGTGCTAGTTTTCGAATCTCGTGGAGTAAATGAGGTCAAAATAATTGAGTAGTTTCGTTCACATTCGTAGAATCGGCCATAGGTTCCGATTGCGAGAAATACAATGTACGAAGCGGGCAATTAAATGATATTAATTCCAAGTGATAGCAGAAAATAATTTTTTTTAGAATTTCACCGAAAAGAAACCGAAGGACGATTCATTGGTTCATATCATGTAATTGTGGAAAACAGTTTTTTCCTAAATTCAATATTCTCGAAAACTAGCTCGAACTAGAATTTTGGGGTAAAACAGGAAACTTCGCATTGGTTCCACATCCCCTTAATATGTCTTAATTTATGAAAATGAAAATTTTGTCAACTGATCAGAATTTTTTTCACACTTTATAAGATTTTAAAATAGAACTTTGATCATTTGTAAAATAATTGTAAATAACCAATTTAGCTTTCCATACTTCATCATCTGACCTGCGAGAAAAGGGATTATAGTTAAACACTGTCTTTTTTGGTAGCGCAGTCGGTAGGGCCGTCCGTTTTTTATCCTATTTTCGAATCATTGCGGAAGGACAATTTCATCGTTTTTTGTGAAACAATTGCCCTTGATAAAGTTTACTTCTTACAAATAAACGCGTATTAAACAATTCTGTAAGTTTGCTCTCGTGAACACTTCCTTTCAATCCGAATCTCAGTAAGGGTTCGGCATTTCAAAACCGCGTAGCAGCGCCGGGGACCTTATCGTCTTCGAAGGACACGTCTACCAAGCCGTCCAAGACGAGTCCCGATAAAAATAAATATTGTAATACTGAGAGAAGGTGCAAATCCTTTACAATATTCAATCATTTTTCGCTTCAAATCGATGACTCATTTTTATAATAACTTGTACTATATTGATGCAGTAATTTATTTGTTTTTGTTACACAGAAAGTTATGGTTCTTTAACACATCCAACGAATATAGGTATTACATGGTCAATAGAATTTGCACTATTGCGATCAATCTTTATGATTTTTGCAACAAATGGTCGATCGATCAGAAACTTCCTCATTGGAAAGAATGCTGCTTCAGGAGCTATAATCACAGCTGAAACACATGAACATGAATTTTACATAATTCCATTTTCCACTGTAGGTACTTATTTTCGTCATCTTATGTGAAAAATCATGTGTATACAGTTTTAATTTACTAAATGTTAATAAAGATGTAATGTCTAAAAAAAGTATTTCTATACATATTATTCAGTCAGTTTCAAAACAAATTATCATTTCACGTATTATTAGTAGTGTAGTAACCTGTTTCGATTTTATTCAAATTGAGGTTTCAATCATATCAGACAAAGATAAGCATCAACTAGTGTACGTAGAACATAATTTATGTAGTGTCAACGTATATCGATTGTTATACGTTGACAAGTGAATTTTCGCAGTCAACATTATGGTACGTCTATGATAAGTATGACACAAAAATGTAAACATTACAGTTTTTTTTATTCAAATGTACACCAATCTCGAATCCAATACTCACCAATAATGTTTTATTTAATTAAAACAACATGCATTTGATTAAGTTAGTTGCCTGGTCAGATCCTTAAATTCCATCACAGATCCGAGATGAAAAACTTTTTAGCTTCCATCTGGCAATTTCGATTTAGAGTTTTGGTAATATATATAATATTCTTTCTTTTCCGTGCTATATACTGTTGAATTCCAATCTTGCCTTACCATCTTATTTTTTTATTATTCAGAAATCGTTTGTTATGACAAAGTTCCAAAAATTTTTCCGAAATTAAAATGTCACAAATTCACCTGATACCAGAAAAGTTCAGAACGTTTCAGTGTTTCATGTTATTGTGTCAATATTTGAATTACAAAAAACTTTTTCCAGATTTTTCGGCCCGCGGAGAAAAAATGTAACTAATGTTGTATACATACTACATATGCGTTATCAGTAACAGAATTCCATTGAAATTCAATTAAAATGTAATTGAATTTCAAAATAGAACATCTCTTATATTTAATATAAGAGATGTTCTATTTTTTTAAACTCAATTGGCGTTCAATCGGGCTGAATAGTGAATTTTACAAGACAATTTCAAAAACCATAGTATTACACTGTAGAATAATTGAACAAAATACAAATGCAATTTTTACTTAGATACAGTGTAACACATTTCATGAAAATATTTTATTTAAATAAAATCTTGCTGATTCAATAAATTGTATTCTTATGATCGTATTTCATGCCATGTTGTTATAGAACTACAGAAACTTGAAAATTACACGTTTTTAAACATAGGAAAAACTCCCTTCCAATGTTACGTATTTGAAATGACATTCATTTCATGCTAGTCAGTGTTTAGGTTCTTCTATTATTCCAAAGAACAAAGATAAAGAATTTCGTACATTATTCTTGTCGGAATTAAATTTGATTATCATAGCAATAAATGGTCGATCCACTTTATAATTGGAAGGTGGTAATAGTGCTGATGTTAGACCAATCATTATTCCTGAAACATACATTTTATGTTAAAATTTTGAGAGCATGAAAAAAGCCAATAAAGTATGCGATATTAGCTATGTGTGCATTCGTAATGATACTCGTATCATCGTCCCATTTATATGCAATTTTTTCATATGCCATCATTTCGTGAAAACGTGAAAGATAATAATAATCCATGACTTTTAACTCTAGCAATATGAAGATACAAATTTGAAGCTTTTTAACTATAAGCATGAAATTATGTGTATGGCATTGATTTGCGACCAACATACTTTTTTGTGTAATATCTTTATACATCGCAATTGAAAATAAAATTCTCAGTGGTTATTTTGGGTCTACAACAAATCCATTAAATAGAGTTGTAGTACTTATTTTCTTGTTGTTATTATTCAGCATGCTTTTAACCAAAGTGAACAAAAATGGCCGATTCACTTCAAAGCGCCGAAAATAGATACGTGATCTTGATCTTGCTGATATAACCACTACTGAAAGAAATGCAGATTTTTAATTTATTATACATGCGTGTCATGTTTTTGTTAAATATATATGAAGAAGAATGGGGGATGAATAAATTGTGTTTATGTAGTGGCGTTCATTTTTACCGGTCCAATTGCTGAACTTTATTTTTAGTAATGTTTTTGATGTTAAATACTCGACAGAAAGAAATGCTGTGCATGTAGCATTAGTGTCGGTTTCACAATTCCATGTCAAACCAAGAATATTTGACTTCACTTTAATGTAAAATGAGCACTAAAACAAATATTGACGCCAACATTCGAATTGTATGTGAATTGAAATTAACGTAGCATCTATACTGTATTGATGTTATATGCTTAGATTTTGCATTCATCATATGGGAAAGGCATTAAAACGACTCTGTTAATACAGCTATATGGGAACTACAATCAATCAATATTAATCTGCAAAACCCAATGATATAAAATGGGCGCAGAATCTGTGTATGTAAATATCGTGCATAATGTTTCTCTCCTTACATTTTAAAATTGAAGTGAATTAAAGTTATCCATAATGAATAATTGTGTACGTTTGATAATTGTCGGAAATTCTGGCTTGTGTTGATGTAACTAATGTAAAAACTTCGTTAACTATGTATCTCCATTTTAAAATATTGCAATTTTCTCCAAGTTACCGATGTCTCTACCAAATCTTTAGGATTATTATAGCAGTGCCCCTTCAGTTCATCTATTAGAATCAATGAGTGGGTATACTGTGTTTGTAGAATTGTTTCCTGATATGGGTCGTGCTCCAGTGATCGCTATAATTATACCATGTTTTGTACTTATCCAAGCTTTTTTTCACTAGTTTTCAGGTTGATCGTTCGTTGTTATATTATGAAATATCTCTGGGTATCAAGAAAATGATATCGTGAGATATGCATTTTGAATCTGATATCGTAATTATTCAGATACAAATCGGGGTGGCGCCGATGCTCATCACAAAAATGAAAGTTAGTGCCTTGCAGAGCAAGGAATTCCAATTTTTGGCCTTCGTTGCAAAAAATATCGTACTCAACGGGTGCGAGGAGTGTTTTTCGACCCAAATGATTGCAAGCCTCGGCTTTGTCTCGGCCTGCAAACCTCACATTCGCCGAAAAAACCTCAAGCGCCCGTTAAGTAATGTACTATTATGTTTTCATTTTAAATATATATTTATTATTTTGAAATTAATATATCAAAATATTCTTATCATTATTTTATTAAAATTTTAAAAATATTATTGGATTAGTTTGTAACAATACAGCTTCTTGTAAAAACATTATTTTATATTTCAATACAATAATATTTACAAAATATTATTTGTTGTACGTCAGCAGAAGTATGACTGTTGCATCATAACTTATGTAGCATTTTATATGATAGCAGTTTAAGAAAAAAATAGTAACAATAATTTTAAAATTCAAGCACAGACCAGACTTGGTTCCAATAATACGTAATATGCTATAAAGTAACATATTTTTAACGCGTGTGAGTTATGAGTTAATTTTTAGGTTCTGTTATTATTGTGTAGAACACATTTACAGAATTTTGTACACGATAGTTACTGCGATCTAAACTGACAATCGTAGCAATAAATGGTCGATCCACTTTAAATTCTGGAGTTTCAAAAGGCATTGGTGCTGCCATTAAAGAGATGCCTATTCCTGGAAATATATATTTTGTTAGAATTTCATAGCATTGCAGACTGCACATAAAGTATATGATTGTAGCGATTTATGATTATATATTATATTAAGTTATTTTTACGTCAATAATATATGTATGCATCATCATCCCATTCATGCGATTAAAACTTTGTACGTTTTTAAAATCTGATATTTATACCATAAGTACATTAATCTTAGCTTTAAGAACATGGAAACAATGATTCAAAGCTAATTCACTAAGCGTGTGGAGTAAACAAAAATCTATAAGAAATTAATTGATTACTATCATACATTTGGTTGTGTGATAATGAAATCCTTGAGTGGTGATTTGGGGTCAATGACAAGTCCATTAAATAGGGCTGTAGTGCTAATTGTTTCGTTTTTGATATTGAATATATTTCTAATCAAAGTGATCAAAAAAGGCCTGTTTACTCGGAAAACTTTTGAAAAATTAGATTTTTCCGAAATGTTTATTCCTGAAACATATGTAGATTTTGCGAATTATTGTACATGCACACCGTGCTGTTGTTAATAATGCGGAAGATGGAATTAACCAATATTATGAGTTTCTCACCCCCCCCCCCCCCTCCTTAATCATGAAACAATTTATAAAACACATAAATGTATCATTAGTTATTAAAAAATGTGTAGCAGTTTACTATCGCTATTGCTACTATTGCTAATCTCAATAGCAATGCTATACAATATATTAGTATAAAACTCTTTATGCAATATTATTTATTCACATTGATGTATAAATTAGCACATTATGATCATGTCGCATTTTACATAAAATTACACTCATGTACATGATGAAAAAATGAAATTCTGTTAATTTAAATGTAGACCGAACTTAGTTTCAATATCGTGGATCCAATGCTTAAATGCCGGAATTCCATATTTGCAAGTTTACTAAAAAAGACTGAAGACTGAAATCTCGTATTTCTATTTTTTTTCAAGTAATAACAAAAATTTCAATCACATTTTTGTGATTCTCTAGCGTTTGACACTCTCGACGAACGATGATGATCAAACCAGGTACTATATTTTATCAGAAGATGTATGGCATGTAATTCTACATCAGACAGCATTACAAACGCAACTTGAAAGAAAAATTGAAATCACTGGATTTGTACATCTCAATTACGTTATTGAAAAAAAAATGCTTTGAATGTTCGTTAGTTAATATTTAGGTTCCACTATCATTCCGTAGAACAAAGTTAAAGAATGGTCTACACTCTTCTTGAAGCGATTTAATTTTATCAGTTTAGCAATAAATGCTCGATCCACTTTGAATTCATGACGTAGCAGTGGTGCTGATATGAAAGAAATGCGGCTTCCTAAAACATATACATTACGCGTTACAATTTTATAGCGTAGAAAATGGCAATTGAAGTGTTAGTAATGCGCTAGAATTCAATTCATGCAATTCAAACTTTTCCTTTCTCACTAACTATAATAAACTGTGCATTCACCACAGAAAAATAAACACTCGCAATTTATTATTGTAACGATGATCATTTTTCTTGCGGCGCATTACAATCGGGCATTTTTCTGGGTCTGAGTTGAGGTCATTAAATAGAGTTGTTGTACTTAGAGTTACATTGTTATTGAGTCGTTTTACTTAAATAAATGTGAAGAAAACTGAATTTTCGATCGCAATAATTTTTTAGATGGATGCAGATTTTCCAATTTAACTTACGGTGATAATAATTGTGGTAGCGATTCAACTGATAAACGTTAGCTTTTAAATGTGTATAATACTTGACAGCATTATTTTGATATACGTCATTGTTTAAATTAGTCAAAATGATTGTTTGATCACAATTTATTACAAATGTGTATAAATACATCACAACGTATTTTAAAAATTCCCGTTATTTTCCAAAACTTCAAATGCTCTACAGTCGTGAAGTATTATACTTTTGATTCGTGTTTATGTAAACAGCACAGAAAATTCACATTACCTACCTGTTCCAAATTGGTTTTCCACTGATCGTAAATCAATTGCGTAAAAACGACAATACTCGTCAGTTTATTTTGAATAATATAATTTCATTTTAACGTTTCGGTTGCTAATTTTGCAACCCTCTTCGAGAAGTCTATAATATTTTTATTAATAACTAATGTAATGCCACCTTCAGAGTAAAAATGAAAAAAATTGACATTGTAGTACGTAATTTATAGTGGTACTATAATATTAATTTATTCAATTTTTACTTTGAAGATGGCATTATATTAATTAATGAAAATATTATAGACTCCTTGAGAAGGGTTGCAAAACTAGCAACCGAAAAGCTGGAATAAATGATATTATTTAAAATAAACTGACTGGTATTTCGTTTTTACAGTACATTATCAACTACCTGTCTCTACTTGAGATTATTTTGCAACGAGAACGCGTTGGTTTGTCTCTGTTACCTTCGCTTTTAGACGATGTCGAATGACTTGATCAATTATAGATTGACGTTTATCAAATTTGTTATGAGTTTAATTTCCTTTCTACTGGGATTTCACTAGGATCAATTAGAGTCCCTATAAATATGCAATTTTTCTGATATTGTCCGATTACAATCGCCGGACGATTTATAAATAATTCGTTGGGTTCAGTTCCAATTCTGTCGCTCAACGATATGTCTGAAACAAATTAAGACCAATATCATCATTGTAAAATTGCATGGAAACTTGTGTGCGTCTGCGAATTTTACTGAACGCAGTTGGCTATAAAAATATGAGAATTCCAAGTATTAGAATTTATTATCCTGTTTCACATTTCAGTGGGTTCATTATGATGCATAGAATTTATTAGGAAATTAACGGTTATTTTAACAAAATATGCTTGACTCTTCAAGTAGTTTTTGACTCTTCAATTTAAAAAGACTTTAATTCTGGAAAAAAAAGAATACGACGAATGAGTCGTTCCACATTGTAAAATTCAGAATCTTCATTAAAAAAATTGTATCACAAAAATGAAAACTACAGTAGATTCATTACGTTATTCTATTACAAAAATACCATAATAAAGTAGACCATAATGCTCATTTTATAACATATTGAATATTTGAAGTGCTTTCAACAATTTGAATTTTTTTACGGTCACTTGACAGATGGTGAATAATAAATATATTAATCGTGATTTTTTTTAATAATCAATCATTTTTCTGCAATAAAAATGGTCCATAACATTTTTTAAAACGTGAATATGTTTAACGATACTACGCTAAAAGTCTACGCGTTTAATCTCGAAATTACGCAGTAATAAGTTCAAAACACTACAATGGAACTGATGAGTTTTGTAAATTACATTTCTAGCATATCTAATAAGCTCGAATTGAAAACTTTAATTTTGAATCGTGAAACAGGTTCTTTATTCTTAAGAAAAATCATAATTTGAACATACTGAATTCAGAACTTAAAAAAGACTTACATGCAAAAATGAAACATGCTTTTCCACTGACATAAAAACTTGAAAGACATGCTTCCAATTCCCCACTTACTTTATGTTTTTCTACTCTACATGCAGTCCCTTAGTAAAATTTGCAAAATTCATTAAAACCAATATATTTTTATAAAACTTTCAAGTATTCATTGTTACACATGTTTTTATTGCTAACTCTCTATTAAACCTAATGAATTGAATGATATCGAATAGGATTAAGTGCTGTTTCCGCACGGATCCAAGCATTCTTCATGTAAAAAAAATACCGTTCGCACACTCTTGCGTTTTAATGTTTGTAATATTTTTCCAGTGACAATGCTAGGTTCAATACAGAGTCAAACATAATAGAATACTAATAAAAGCAGAACGGAATTACCAGAACAATAAAATGCAATAAAAACCTACGTTTCATAAAAACTCCAACCCTGCAAGTCATGGGATCTCATCTAGTTGTATTTGCCTCTTTGAACACTTCACTTTACTTCACAACACTTCACTAAATGCTCATGGAATACCGACCAGAAACAAAGCAAACGACGATCACGTTTTTGGAATTTTCCAACACATTATATAACTTGCTTTGTCTTTAAAGCAACATAATTTTACTGGATCTCACCGGACCTTACATTTACTCTTTTGAATGAAAACAAACAATGCCATATTGTTGTTTGCCTCCAGTAAGATTATTTTTCTTCTTGATGTAGCGCGAATTTCTAATTCATCTAATTCATTGTACTTCCAAAAGATTGTTCCTTATATTTGAAGAATGACGCATACATAGAAGTCACAATTCGAAGCAGTGGATTGAAAGTCCCTTGCTTGTGCAGTAAAAATGTAATGAATTTTGAGGATGGTCGCAAAGAAAACATTTTCAGAAGTTACAAAATAGAGATATGATCATAATGCTTTCAGATGCTCAGTAACGCAGCAGGCAGTTTTTTCTTCTTAGTTGCATGAACAAGACATTTGCAAAGTCCATTTTGTAAAGTGTTGTAGAGTGGAGTACATATAGAAGGAAATATAATTTGATAGATAGCAGATCCCATAACCTTGGACAGTTAAAGATACATAATCAAGGTAAAAACATGCTTCAAGATTATTTACTTTTGTCAATCTGTTCTGAAATTCTCTGTTGACTTTTACCACAATAATACTGATATGACAGTGTTAAAATTTTTATTTATGTACCACGTATTAAATAGTATTATTATATTACGTGGTAATAATTACGATCCTTTCTCTTAATAGGGCCGGTCTTGGCGGAGTAATTTTCCGAGAAGTGAAGTACCCCCCTTTCCCGCGCCAATAACCATCATTTTATACGCGGCTTTATTGAAAAAGTTGTTTATCAATTACGAGATCTTAGGTAGCGACATAGCAGTGAGGTAACATTCAAGCATGGATTAGGAGAATACAGCCCTATTTTGAGCAGCCCTATTGAGAGAGAAAGACTACTAATAAAATTATAGTTACTACAGGCATGCTATTAATCACAACTTATATTTCTCCATGAGCGAGTTTTTTCCATTAATAAATATTCCAAAGATCCATTCATGCAATTATTGTATACTTTAAGGTGTAGCGGAATTAAGTCGAACAGAAAATCGATGATCTACCTTCTCGGCTTTTGGGTTCATTATTTATGAATAATTGATTACAGTTTGATGTAAATTGAAACCAGATACCGATTCTGCATATTTGGCGTAATTAATCTAAATCTTCAAATCACAAACCCGATGTTTACTTTCAAAGAATTGTGCTGATTAATTCAAATTCGGATAATCAGTACTATTCTTTGAAAGTACACATCCGATTCCTGATTTGAAATTTCTGGTGCATTCTGTCATGTTTTTAAAATCAGGATCTGGTCTTTATTTATATGTTGAAACACTAGAATTTATAAGCAATAAATCTGGAAGCCGCTAAGGTAAATCTTCCTAGCCCCACTTAAATCTTCCGTTTCATCTTAAAACCCGAACTTCGTCAAATAAATTTTAATTTAATGTGTAAGTTCTCGTTTTTGTCACAACAAAAATTTTGTGACCCTATACTTCCTGAGAATGTATTCAAATTCCACATTGTTTCCATGCAATTATTACAATTACAATAATAATAGCTAGACATTCAATGTAATGTTCTTTTAAACATCTTTTTGAGGTGTTCAGTTTTTAGATTCGCGATTACGGTTTACAATTTCAATTGCAATTAAGTATTGAAAATTAAATTTCAAAATTACATGTATAGATACTTAATACATGTAGACTGTATGGCAAAGTGGACTTATTCGGTAAATCCGGGAAGTCACAGATATGTATCAATTAGTTTAGTAGATCCAATTATTTTCATCAACCCCTTGAGTTCATTGTCGATGCTACGTGATCGAGAAAAGTCACTAGATTTTCGTGCGTCCAACTGCGTAATTTTACGCACGTTTTCGAGGCGAGAGAACAAAAAGTTAAGAAGGTTGGGGATAATTTCATTATCCCCGTAATAGTGCTAAGGGATGGTTACTATACAATCAATTAGGTCTCAATAATATGTTTGTTTTTTGTGTGCAGGGTTGAAATTCAATAAGGTAAATGACCCAGTAATGGACCGGGCCGTGAAAGAAATACAAAGAACGTAATTATTATTACCTTTTTCTAAAAAATAAAAAGCTGTCGTTTCAGACAACACTCGTAGTTGAAAATAATTTTCAATTTTAATTATAATCACATTTTTCCCGGCCATGTCCATTACTGGGACATTCGTGCTTCCGACTATTTAATTGCACGTAATTAAAAAACTAATTACAACTGTACAAAAACAAAAAATGCAACTTGTTCTCAAGAGAATTTTACATTGTTTACGAAAAGAACAGAATCTAAAAAGTTACTTTTCACTTGGAAATCAGCGTTTGAATTTCGAATTTTACTTAGGTGGTCCATTACTGGGACATTTACCTTATTCCGCAACATTTAGGGAGCAAATTCGGTCAAAGATATTTTTTCATACTCTTCAAATCTTATAAACATCTTGTTCATTTGATTGTTCATTTCCCGGGCTGAAGTCAACCCACTACGATATTTTACCTCACTATGAGGTTTATTTGAAACAGTTGGTACATGAATATTGTTGATAAAAATGAACTGTTTAATTCAATTATAAAACGTACAATAACATAATGATCAATTCTTGTGAACTCTGCTTTTTATTTACCCAATTTGACATTTTGATGATTAAATCAGTTTACAAAGAACTTCATTTTTCATTTGAATCTCTAATAAAAGAACGTCTTTAAATACTTTCTCTTCTCACTTTACATTAAAAGTAAATTTAAGTATCGAGTTTATACAATTACATTATCGTATCATAATGATTACAAGTTAGTTTGGTGAGTGAACGTTGCCGTTGAAAACATTTGTTTTCGTAGGACGATGAACAATAGCAAAATAGAATGGATGATCGACTGCAAGTTTGGTCGGCAGCCTTAAACTGTATGCCACTGCTACAAAAGCTGGAAACAGAATTCTAGCTAATAAATATGTTTTCGAATGTCATCACCCACTTTTATATTGAAAACATTTGTTACGGTATAAAAAGTTATTATAGGAATAACGATTGTTTAAAAAATGATTGTTATTAATTCAAATGATATCTTCCAACATTACAAAAATTTTTTGAATATTTGTTCGTAACATTTTGTACATTTTGTTTATACCGGTGAATTAAATGCATACACGATTGACAGATAATTTTCAACTTTTATAAAACTATCAATCACAGTTTTTTAAACAGCATGTATAATTTGTATTTACATTGCAGGCAGGTTCATTATACTTATTCAATAATAATACTTATCGCAGAGCACCACTTAAATTAATAAAATGCTATTTCAGTGAAAGTTTGAAAATGTAATAGATATTAATGCACTTTGACTTTAGCACGTAATATGTATGACGAATCATAAGTTTGTCACGTGATTAGTAACTTTCGGAACGTGAAAGAAACCTTGAAAAATAATTAAGGGTTTTGAAGAAGTTACTGCATACAGAAACGGCCTGTCAACTTTGAAGACCAGAGGATTCTTCATGCTTAGGAAACGTCTACCGCTCAATCCTATCACATAAATGTGTTGAATGCCCATGGAAAACTAAAGATATATGCGGCATATGTGCAGCATATATGCAGGTACATTATATGGCATATATTAAAGAATAAGCATATGTGCAGGCATATATCTTTATTTTTCCATGAGTGTAATTTTACGGAATCAAACATTCCGTATGTACATAGTATTCTCTGCATTTTATTGAGCATTAACATTACCTTGAGGTAGTTTTTATTTAATACATTGTATTTAGGCTTGACCATTTTTATGACTTTAAATCACGTCATCGTTATTTCGGAATAATATTTTTGGATATAAAATATTTATGTACATACATACGAGTTTGAGGAATAACTCATTCAACGTCTTTAATTAGATCTGTACAAAGGCTCTTGAAATTATCAAATGTTACTCATGGTATGTTAGTAACCAGAAAATTTTTAATGATCCCATCATTTTTTAACTTTATTTTAAAAGACATCAAAACAAATTAGCGTTAATTTAGGGTAAATAGATAAACAGGTTAATAACATTAATTCGTAATTACTTTTAATTAAAAATGATATAAAATGGCCTTTTACACAAAACAAGACATAAAATTCAATGGTTTTTTATAAATACCAATGGTATCAGTGTGGCCAGTTGTTCCAGCTCGATTTGTAAGAAAGACTTGGGACTGGGCAATCGTAGTCAAAAAACCGTAAATTTGTATGTAATTGTTCATAAATCAAAAACCGAAAAGAACAGGAATCAGTAGCGAAATTGAAACCGAAACCGATATTCTCTCAAGTGCATGAAATCGAAACCTAACCGGAACAGTTGAAAATTTAGTCGGTTTTAGAAGAATTTCGCCTGTTTAAATTTTTACCAAATTTAGAGAATTGTTATATATCTGCTTAACCGCGTCTCATTATTTATGTTATTCATATATTCTGTAGAGTTTTAGAGTGGAGTACGTATAGAAGAAAATATAATTTGACAGATAGCAGTTTAAAGAAAGGGAGCTACTCTAAAACAACTCTGAACTTGACTGATTATAATGGTATTATAATATTTGATCAACCATAATAAAACATGAAAAAACAACAAGTTTCCTTACAACTTTAATTTTTCGCACGTCTTTCATTTTCCATTTATTTAAATCGTAATGGCAAAAAATTATAACTAGAACCGGAACTTACATTTCAGTTTCTCAACTATATAAAATTCAAAAATTGGACCGATAAAAATAGTAAACTTCTGCCAAACCAAAACACACTAGCAAATAACCCCAAATACATAGAATAAAAATGAAAACTTTGATTACCATTACAACCGAAGAAGCCAACATTTTTCGGTACATTTTATTTTTGTTAAAAATGACGTGTAATGAGTTATTGATCGAAATTTGAATTTCCGTTGAAGCAATTATGTTGACGAGTTATATAAATCGGAGTAAAAATGCTCAAGTTAGCGTGCATAAGCTAAACTCTTCATCATGCATTCGTGCAAGTAACCACAAACGGAAGCAGTGAGAAAAGAAAACTTTTATGCACTAAAATCTGTCACATTCATCCACTTCATATTTTGTTATACGCAGATATCGGGAAATGTGAACACGTAGGAATGGGATGGTCGTTTTCGGTCGGAAGATAGTAGAACATGAGAGATTTTAGAGCAAGATTTTAGTGTGTATTAATATTTCAAGCATTGCACATCGTGAATAATTTTTCTCGATGTTGCCAATCATCGTCAATAATGCTGATAATTTTGGTTTTGCATATTTGTTACATTTTCTGCAATAATTCAAGAACTATTTGTATTTTTATAAAAAGTTCTGCAGATGCTTCAAATGCAAACTGATTTATAAAATGTATAAAATGCCGAATAAGAGAAATTTAGAGGTCAAAATAACTTCAGAAACATCGTTGCTCGTATGCAAATTTTTTAATGTTCGTATAAAAAATGAAAATATCAGCGACATTTTCTTTATACTATGGTACAAAATTAGGTAATAAAACAAGGAAATCTTGCGAACAAATGTTTAAATAAAAACAACCCCCGTTTCTGATGTGGGAGTTTATGTTGTAAAATTGGTTTGCAAGATTTGCCTTTTTAATCCAAAATATTCTACCTAAAACACCGCTGTACTCTTCTTATTTTTATTGACCATTAAAAAACCTCCTTAACAATGTTCTTGGACGTCATTTTAACTTCCCGATTCCTCTTGATTCTAGTTCGCCAATGATCTCATACTTAAAATTCAGCATGATCTCATATTCTCCGAATTGGAAATTTAAATATTAACTGTCAAGGCAAGCAACATTTGTTTATATATTCATCATGATAACTGATAAAAAATCAATCATCTGAAATAATATTACGGTTCAATTTATTCCTAAATCCGGGAACGATAAATAATTATTGGATAAATAGTAGAGACTTATCAACGAACAACAAATTCAAAATATTTTAATAATGAAAAACGTCTGTAATGGGTTAATGATGCATAATGACGTAATTAAAAACGCAAATAAAGTTTCTGATAAAAAGTTCCTTCAAAAAGAATAAAAATAAAATATTTTTATTTGTTCAAGCGAAAAAACCACAAAGAAAAATGAAAACTGAATTAACTTACCGGTAACTGCCGCTGCTTCACTGCCTTCTTCGTTAACTTCGATGAATGCTTTTTGGATTGCCTTTGACACTACAACTGATCTGTCAGTCATTGAAGAGAAGTTGGCACCTGATTTGAACATATCATCCAAACCCATCTGCAAAAATTACAAAAATTATAAATAACTTTTTACTTCAAAACATCATTTTATTTAGCTTCTACAAAAAATTGTTCTCTAAATAAGAATAATCAATATTATGTCGGAAATGAAGCTATAATTTAATAATCGGTGTATAAAATGTGTTCATGTATGTTAATAAATGTACAAAAAAGGAGTACCTGAAAAATTTGTTTCATAAAAAACTAATCAAACAATTATGATCAAACTTTGTTCAGCATTTCTTGTTCTCAAACTTCTTTTAATTTAATGTGTTAAATTATCAAACTATAGCATCAGAAACAAAATTCACCTTTTCTAGCACGGGCTTCAAATCGATTTCACTTTCAATTTTGAATTTGGGCAAGAACAGTTCGATTTCTTCTTTGCGTCCATTGTTCAACATTTCGGTCATATTCACTTTGTGAATATTTTCCTTCAAGGCTTTCAGTCCGTTGATTTCATTAGGAAGAATGACAACCAAGCTGAATTCATTACCCTGGAAAATAAGAATCATACGTATGTAGTACAAATACATTTTCATATTCATAATGATCGATTCCATTTCTTTATTAATGAATTCTTTCTTCCAAATTAATTAAAATCATAAGGAATAGGTGCAACAAAGAAAACTGGTTGGAACCTTTTCAGAAATGTATAGTGAAAGTAATTGAATCTTATTATTAATTAATTAATCCAACAACTTCACGTAACATTCAAAAATTACTGTTTGCGGAAAAATATTATGAAATTTTGATCACTTCAAAAACATATAAATTTGTTTATTGAATGTCTCATGAACTATTTATTTTTTGTAAAGCAATAATGTGTGACTGAAAATCGAATTGGAATGAGAAATTGAAATTCTCTAATGGACAAGAAAAAGTGTCAATAAAGTACCGCAAACATTTTTTTACGGATTTTAATGATATTTCCATTGAAACAACGTCACTTTCGATAGTCTTTGCTGAAACGTATTACAATATATTTTACCTTATAAGGCAGCTCGACAAATTTGGCATCCATGCCCTCGACGCGGCCAGTATTGAATTTGGATTTTTTGAACATGGTTGGTACTTGTTTTTTCGTCTTCTCGTCGAGGTTGAAATCCATATCTGATGTTAACTCGGGGTTGAATTTTGCCGCCCACTGTCCCTTGAAGTAGATTGCATTCACAAGAACCATGAGTGTATCACTGCCGAGATCCCCTTTGAAAGACAATTATAGCAGATTAATACATACGATTAACAAACCGACATTGGTAGTATGTTTTAAGCATCTATGTCTGATTAAAAGTAGCTATAACGCTTTTTTCATACTTTAAGATCACTAAAAAGTTAATGAACGTCCTAATCATGATAAGAAATTAATAAAATACCTGATTTTACAATTTCCTGGATTCGGTTGTTTGTTTTTTCTTTGCACCAATCATTAATGCTACCAGCAGCTTCAGTGGATTTTGCAAAATCCAATTGTTGAACCTCAGAATTGAAGACGTCTTTCACCGTACTCAAATAATCAGATTTTATTTCAAGCTTGTCCGAAGTAAAAACTTTGTTGGCAAGTTTCAAGTCGACATCTGTCACATTCTGCAATAAAAAATGTGAATAATTGCAGTGATTTTTGTATGAAAAGGTAGAATCTTCGATCGCAATATTTTTTAACGATATCGTAATGCACATTGTGGTGCAATTCGCAACGAATCTCTTTAGAACAGATTTTCAAAGTCAACATTTATGCTGTAAAAGAAAGGCTTGTTCAATGGGACAGTGCATAGATTTCAAACTGTATGCATAATGTGCCTTTTTCTAATTTTTGTCATTTTAGAAAGGAATGTATAGTTGTACATAATTACAAGTTTCACGTTTTAAATGATCAATGCTTTAGAATGAGTCGTATATTGCATTATGAATTTATATATCCCTGTAGAAACTCCATCTGATGAAGTACTTAAGAAGGCTTCCAAAAATCGATATTAGATAAAACGAGACACGCGTGAAAAAGTTTGACGTCATTTCTGAAAGACCCCTAAGTAGGTAATGTAATTGCATGTACAACATTTTTTAATGAATAAATATAATATTTTTGTGCACGTAAAAAACACTGCGGTATAAATTCTGTTCACAGTTAAAAACTCACGTTAAATTCATTAATCAGGGAATTGTATCCAGATTTCGTCACAGCTAGGTCATCTGGCATATGAAGTCCACTACGCAACTGTTGTAAAGTTTTCCCTTCTGCACCAAAACTGACCATCGACAGAACCATGTCAACGCTAAGAGGTGAACAAATCAGATTGCCTGGTTGACTTTCCGATACAGTCTGAAAACAATAAAAATTTGTACATTTAAGTATTACTATTTTCTTTGCTGTGGAAATATTTCATTAATAAAATGGAAATGTTGTCCACTTGACAAAGATGATTTTTCAAGTTTATAAAATCTAGTTTAATAACAAAATGAGGATCCAATTATACTAAACGTTCAAATAAAAAAAGTATTTATTATATTTTTGTCAACCACATCAGAAATTGCTCAAGTGTTTCACGGATTTTTCGACTTCAACGGAATTTTAAAAAAAATATTTATTTCGATAATCTCATATTTATATAATAATCTCCCAAAACAATTTTGCAAAATTTTGATTCTTTAAATAGTTAAACATTTGAATTTTCAAGCACTGTTTTGATGAAAAATTAATTCCACACGATTTGCATCTGCATATTAATTTGTGATATTTGGACAATGACATATTCACAACTCGTTAAAAATGTTCGAGTACACGAATAAAAAGGTAAGGTAGATCTTACTAAACTTGTGATACATTCGGGGACACACTCAATTTGCAGTAACCCTTACCACAATTTTGGTTATAATAACTACAAGTTTATTAGTATCAACCAAACGGGGTACCTGGACGCTCCCAGAAAACCTTAGAAAATATTATAAAACCTTTTCGGGAACATTTGTTTCTTAATTAGTATATTGTGCATCAAGGGGACAAAACGGGTCTTTTTACGCCGAGCTCGATGTGAGGCGTAAAAAGACCTTGTCCCCGTGACACACCCGATATTTTTTAAAACGCATGTACGATTTCGACATTTTTTATGCGTGTCGAACGAGCTGAAAATGACGAAGTTCGAGCGTTGACTAATGGTATGACGTCATCGTGGAAAAATGGGATGCCGTAGTCATTTTATCACGATGAAGTCATACGATTAGTCAACGCTCAAACTTCGTCATTTTCAGCTCGTTCGACACGCATAAAAAATGTCGAAATCGTACATGCGTTTTAAAAAATATCGTGTGTGTCATGGAGACAAGGTGTTTTTACGCCTCATGCTATTTGTAGCAGGAGTAGTCGTAGACTACTCGTGCTGCAAACTTCGAGCTCAGCGTAAAAAGACCCGTTTTGTCTCCTTGATGCACAATATACTAATTAAGAAACGAATGTTCCCGAAAAGGTTTTCCAAATATTTTCTAAGGTTTTGTAGAAACGTCCAGGTACCCCGTTCTCTCGTTAGCTGATTGTTAAGAAACTGGTTTCCGTTTTTTTGCGATAAATTTGTTAATTAAGTTTTAAACATTAATTACTCGCTTATACGAGCTAACCTGAAGAAACCCTTTCGGAAATAGTCTTATTGGGGCACGTTTTTTCCATATTTGCTGTCAAGTTCCCATTCAAAATGTTGTGTCGCAGTGTTATGAACAAAACGTATTCACTTGAATACGTTTTGTTCATAACACTGCGACACAAAATTAATTCTTCAAGAGAATTAATTTTTTAAGAGCGTATTCAAAGCCTTGATGTTTCAGTTTTCGAAATACTAATGCCAGCAAACAGATCCCATGATGATTGATCACAAAACACAATATCACATAACGCCCGGTCTGTCATATACTATTATCGTAGGGTATGTTTTTCAATATTGTGAAGGGATACTGAACTAACATGTTTCAACTGTTCTATACGTATACTGCACTATTCTCAGGCAAATCTAACAGAACTCAAAATGGTCCAAAAAACATATTCCTGCTTTACGAGTCTCGGTACTGTAATGCAACAAAAATTATACCCTCTAACGTTTTTTTTTCTCGCAAATAAAACTTTTGTTCTCGAAACAAGCCATTAAGCATTCATATTTCCAATAACCATAGCTCTTTCTTGAACGTTTTCAAGATACTGTTTTACGGTAGAAACGGCCCTGACACTTAATTGGAATTCAATGTAAAATCTGTACATATGTGACGAAGATGAATATATTTACCTTGAAAAAATTGGTCGAAAATGTATTTGCGGCGCCGCTGACGGCCTTCAAGGACTGGGCATTGTCCACGGGAGTTGCTGCTGCCATTCCTAACCCCAGTAATACGCACGATATTAAAACTGAAACATTCAATTTTGCAAATTATTAATTTCGTCGCAATTATTTAAATTCGTGAAAAACCGCACGTCTATTTCATTTATGTATAAGCTTGAAAAGCGGAGTAGCGATAAAACTTTCCAACAACAGACTCTGGAAATGCCGACACTATTTCGATTCGCAAGGAATGACGTGTACGTTATGCGCTACGATCCTTACTAAAAATATGCATTTAATTACATTCAAATGAAAGCGAGAATCACGTACGACGCATATAAAAATGTAATCTCGCAGTGCTTTGAATCGTTAACGAATACTGTCATTTCAAGATAGTATTCGTCAAAGTAAATAATTATTGAATTTTGAAAAATACTGTTATTTGTTTTGGCAAATGAGTTTTGCAAGTTACACGACTTCTTTACAATTTACACGTTTATGAAATTAGCCATGCATAAAAATCAAGATAAATAAATTATACGCAGTATTGCTAAGACGGCAATGTTTTGCACGTACTAAACTAAAAATAAGAGTCCTTGCTTGCTCTAATCATAAATAGGCAATTCAAAAATTATCGCAATGTCCAAAATAGATGTTTTCTTATTAAAAACAATCTAGTATCGAGCTTATAAGGTCAAGTACGTGAACTGTTGTTTCAAAATCATGCGATAATTTATAGATAAAATCCCTGTAATTTCTACTATTTAAAAGTGAAACTAAATGTGAAATAGAGTATACACGGACACAAAACAATTAGTAGTTGCGCAACGTAAGAAAACAGGTGGATATGAATAATCAAGTTTCGATGTATGGGATTCGTGACCCCCAACAAGCTTGTCCAACGATTCAATACCAAGGTTTATCAAGATAAACGAAATAAATCTTCGCATTTGTATGACTTATAATTACTTCGGCTTCGAAACGTACCAATGTACCTACAAGCAAGGTCGCAATTTCCGATGATTGAAATTCTACTTGCTTTTACTACGTGTGCATATTCTCGTCTGTTTTCACACAGAGATCTATGACAACTTTATCATCTCCAATTGTTTATGTAACAAGTACAAGTTATCTTTGCATTTTTAAACTATTGCAGTATTATCGAAAAAGTGCATTCAAAAAATCTTATCGTGCAGCTGCAGCATTGTACAAAAATCAATTTTTTTCAAATGTATATACACTTGTATGGTTGATAAAAAAAGAAATAAAGGGCTCATCCCATCTTTAAAACTTTCAACATGCGGAAATTCTCTATCTCTCACATTTCTCTTAACTTTAGTTAAAAACTTAATTGTCATGAAAAATACATAAAATTATGATTTTGATAAGACAGTGAATTATTCTTCACAGATTTTTGAAACATGTAATGTACGCGTCATTCTTTGCTGATCGAAATCGTGTCGGGATTTCCAGAGTCTGTTGTTGGAAAGTTTAATCGCTACACCGTTTTTCAAGCTTATCACGATAAAATTCATTACCCATACAGCAGATATTTTTAAAGCAAAAGGCAAACATTGTAAAGAAAAAACCAGAACTGTTTCTCATGATTTACATGAATATACGTATACTGTTTTTTGGGTATTTTTCGAAAACTTGTCTAAACGACGAGAGATTTGACGATTGTTAAAAAACATCAAAATTCAATGGATACATTTTTGTTTCTTCAATTTTCCTTCATACGTGTACTACATTGAAAGAAATGTTCGACACATTTTACAAAGATGTATAGTTGACAAAAAAAAGATAGACATGAAGAGCTCATCCCATCTTTGAAACTTTTAACTTGCGGGAATTCCCTATTTCTTACATTTCTTTATTTGAAAAGTTAATTATCATGAAAAATGAGAAGAATTATCATTTTGATAAGACAGTGGAGTATTGGTCACAGATTTTCATAACACGTTCACGCACAAACGCACACCTAGCTATAAAATAAAATAATATTTAGAAACGCTTGTGCCACAATAATCAATTTCTAATATCGCAGTGATGCTTTGCTCACAGAAAAGTTTTATTAAACTAACAAAATATGTACTCTATTAATGCTGAGTTCAACAAATATTTACCACATTGATAAAAAATTATAATCAACTGACCAACAAATATTTCGTTAAATGAGGAAATAGTTTGACCTCATTTTTGTAAATTTCAAAGAAACCAGATTACGTAGAATTGATTAGAAGCGTATTAAAATAATGAATTTATAGACGATTAGTAGAATTCGGTAACGTAAATTCAACGGAAGTTGTTCTTTAAAATCAATTAAACGTAAATAGTTAGAAACAATGATTAGCCCAGTTCGCAAAACTTTTGTTGTTTCAATGAAAAAATCATGTCAAGCGAATTAAATTCCCATTTTGTTTATCTCAAATTCAAAATTCTCTGAGTGTGGTAAACTACAGAAAAATTTTATTACAGAAAGAATTTATTACAGAAGAATATATTCAAATATTAGGTATACGTAATTTCACGTCGCACCTGAACAATCAGAAAAACATGTCCTTTATGAACAAAATTATTACAATCTGGTGGAATATACTCATGGCATTCTGAATTACATTCTCTCAATTGAATCTCGTTTGTCACGGAAATGATATTACGTAATAGTTTGATATTTTGGTGAGTTTTTAATCCTTCTCTCAAGGACTTTCGTGTTTTACCGGCACGATCATTTTGTTCGTTACGAAATTTGCAACAGCTTTCGTTAAGAAGATATCATGTATTACTTTACACACAAAAATCAATTCACAGCGTATGTATTGATATAAAAAATTTGTACTTCTTCTGAGCAATTGCCTATTTTCAATATTTGCTCAAGAGCTGTTGCAAATTTTGTAGCGAAAAAATCGAGTGTTTAAAACATACATTGTCGACTTCATGAATCTTAAAAAATATTGTACTACCACAAATTTATGACATGAGATTGAAATAATCTGTTTCATCTACGAATTTAAAATCTATTTCAGTGACTGTATAGAACCTAAGAATTGTGTAGATTTGTTACACGCATGTATTTGAAGGGACTGAAGTGTATAATTTTGAAATCATAGCAATACTTATTCCGATTATTGGGAGTACATAATAATAATTAATATTGCATGAACTGAAGTTGTACTTTTAAACCCATATTTTCTTGATTTATTCAACCTACATACTATCGTATTCTTCGCGATAAAAGCAACACATGCTGTTTTTATAGACTTCATAAGACATTCTTTTTATCGACATAAGCAGCCGATGAAAAGAATAAACACTGAAGGCCAATACCAGAGTCAGGGAAATCTAAGTTTTATAATCTCTTTATCTCTCAAATATAATTCGAATCTTAATAAACTAGCATCACATTTATATCGATTAAACATAAACAATCCTCGAAAAAAATAAGGAATTGGCAGAACTACGTAAAAATGATATATTTTATTATAACCTATTCACTATTGCACTCGGTAAGAAGTTGCGTCAAAGTTTGAGAAAACGATATGATCTGTTTAAGGAAATGTTGTTTATTCAATAAAAAAATTTTGTCAAGCTAACAAAATTGCAGTTCTGTGGATTCAGAAAAATCTTTTCTCCATTATTTGTAAATTGATTAAGAAAACCAGATTCAAGAATTAAGGAATGAATGCATTGCTATTCAGGGAAGCTTTGTTCACTCAATGTAATATGTAAATAAAAAAAATAGATTGGATGTGTCACGACTTTGCAAGCACTATCGGATAAAAGTTCGTTTGAAACATAACGGGAGAGATAAGTAAAAATAAAGTATAACACTCACATGTCCCCATATTGCACAACTCTTAACAAATTCACGGTTTACACTTTGAACTGTCTTGATGCGAGCTCTCGGTAAATCGCTGACGATCTGAACTGACTTATGTAGTGCGTCGCCTACTTGAATTCAAAAGGTGGGACTGGTGGGAGCAAACAACTGAGCAGTCGCAGTGCAGACCACGTCGTCCGTGGTGATAATTTTGTTATGTAGAGGGGGTACCAGAGCCACGCGATTAAAATTTTCATCAACGTATTAATAATCGTTTATAATTAATAATCGTTTATACTGTTTCGGCCACAGAGTAATACTTAAAGCTTCAATGTAATACAATTTATACTTCTTTTATACGAAAAAAAAAGAATGAATTTACGTTACTCAAATTAACGCTAACTTCATTACATTCAAAGTAATTTTCTTGTCATTCAAGCTGTTTCTTGCTAATTTCGAGTTTCAATTTCATTTCCATAAGTCATTTTTTAAATAACTTTTTTAAATAATAAACATTTATGTCCACGTAAGTTCTTATTGTGAGACATACATAACATTCACAAAACTACGAATGATTTATGTACATAAAATTGACTGGTTAAATTTAGTGCTTGGAAGGAAAAATGTTATAATGATTACAGGAAAATTACAGGGAAATAAACGACCAAAGAATGACTAATTAAGATAAAACTCCACTCTATCAAAGAGTTAATTACTCAAGAGGGGATTTTCACTCTTTTGGAGTGAATCTTTCCATTCTAACTATGGAAATGGAATATTTTACTCTAAATCTGAAGTGCGATTCAATCGCATGCACCCATTTTTACTTTAAATTGTCACGATAATTTCATTTCAATTCTTACATAATTATTGGAGTGGAATTCCACTGTTGGATTCCGGGTTAATAACACGAATTTGGTTTACAAGCACGTTTTTATTGAAAACACATTCGTGAATGCGTGCAATAAATGTAAACAAAGAATCAACGTTATGTGAGTTGCGTCTAAAGTACTCGACAATCCAGATTGAAAGAGCTGACTATCTTACATTACAGGGATTTATATGTAGCCCCGGAACTTCTCGAACATTCGATATGACGTATTTATAATAATTAAGTTATTTTCGGGACTTCGTCATGAATGAGTCGTACACGCAGCAGTTTTAGAATTCGGTAAACAAAATCGTTAGACAATGATAAGAAAATAAGACGCACTTTTACGTAATTCTATGATGAAAATAAAAGTATATGCAGGGTATACAACACTACTTAGAATGAATGAAATTTCACTCCAAAAGATGCAGCGTGAAATTAGTTTTCCATAACACGTCTATCGAAAGTTCGATTTTCGACGTCTACAGAGAAGCGCGAAAGTGGCCGATTCCCGAACTACTATTACTTTCGCCACTAGTGGCGAAAATTGATCAGCTGGAGTGCCGAAAG